>CAUJRU010001705.1:0-72600 GCA_963277665.1 Viscum album
TCCATATATCATTTATTTTAAAACCCCATTAATTAATAAAAATATATTCCTTAATTGAATACATATCTTACCCAAAAATTCAATTTTTCTTTTGTTGTATCAAAATCGAGAATAATTTATAACGTAAAAATATTACAATGAAAATATATTAATTATTTCCTATAATAAAAATATTTATATTATAAGAGTCTTGATATATATCCCATTAATTAACCAGAAAACTCCTTAAATATAAGGTGTGTAACAGTGATACTTTCATGGGGTGGTTTAGAAAACATGGTTTGGGACATGATCTTGGTGAGCATGAAACTCTCATTAATAGTTTTTATCATGATTAAGTTATTGTATCTCATCTTGGTATTAGTCAAAGGAATATCCCAATGATGTTTTCAACCTCATAATCTCTAATAAATCGGATTCATAGGTTATGATCCTACTAGTTGAGGACATCATTTACATTTTATACATCAATTTGATTTAGAAGAACCATATATTTATACTAATAACAAGATTAATTTTACGGAATATATTGTCAATAGTTATCATTATTAAATATATTTAAAATAATATATAATAAAACCAAAGCAGTTCATGTGTTTTCTATAACCATTACACATAATAGTGATTTAAGCCAACTAAAAATTGAATTCGATTTAATATATATTTTGTAGTTACATTGAAGACCTATTTTTTGAGCTGGAGAAGGCCAGATAGAACTACAAGATGATATTTTTGTTGTTATATCATCAAAAATTATTCTAGAATTTTAATGTTACAACACTTCATAAGTAATTATATATTGTATGGGTTCATTGTAATTCCCTATGGTGTCATGAAGACACCATCCCTGTTCATGGAGATCATGAAAAACTTTATCATTGATATAATTTATAATTCTATGGTGGAATTCATAGAAAATATCATTGTATATTCTCAACTAGATGAGGAAAATTCATAGAAAATTCATGTTTATTTATGATTTCTTAGAATCATAAGTTATTTTAGATTTTGTTAACGTGCAATTTATAGAACCTTGATGTTTATTTCATGGGACACACTGTATTTTATACTGGAGTAGTAATAGACCATTCAACGATTATGGTAGTTGTTTCTTGGGTATCCCACAATACTTTCTTAGAGATTATTAGTTCCTAGGTCAAGTGTGTTATTACAAGTGGATTATTCTAGACATCTCTCACCTTATAACTAATTTATCTCATTCACCCGAATGTATCAATATTTTCTTTAGAGCTACTCATTCAATGAAAATTTAGAGAATATTATTGTAAATCTGGATAATTCTTCTAGAAAATCCAATTCTATTGAATGTAGTTGTTTATTATGGTTGGTATGATGCTTAAAATCGTATTTTGAGTTGAATTAAAATAAAAATGATGACATTTACCTCAGATAGGTATAACTATATTGGGCCACAATATTGTACCTTTTTCACCAATGATGTTGATTATTCCATGGGGGAATTTTCCTTAATGTTTTGGAGGATTTAAATTATTGGATAGTCTATTTTGGTCTTCACTTATATTAAGAACATGATGTATATATTCTCCCAACATGAATTATATGTGATTTAGTGATATAGGATGAAAATTATTATGATATATGATTTTCCTAAACATATATATTACATAATTTAAAAAAAATATTTATTAAATTATTGTCTCGTGGCGCACGACGCTGTCATGGGGAAGAAACGTGTGGTACCCGACAGTTGATTAAAGAAGGTTGGGTTCTGCTTAATCACTCAGATCAGGTGCACCATTTCTTGCCTCAAAATTCCCAACGGTTCCATATCTAGTAATATGTGGACCTTCTTTCCAATGGTAGGTGTTCGCTGGGTGGTTTGACCAGTGACGCTTAAGAACTCACATTAGTCGAGAGGATGGGAAGACGGGCTCATGACACCCTTTTGGGGGAAATTATTTCCTGTTCCAGGACACTTTTATAGATTTAAGACATGTTCATATGTTTTCGAATCTTTGGTTTATACCCAAGAATAGTATCCATAGATTACTCCTGGTTGGAAATGGTCCGATGGACCCAAGGGTTCAGAATCATTTATGCCCATGGTTTAGCATCCCTCGTTGGATTACTGACCCCGAGGAGTCTGGACTCCCTAAGGCGACACTAGGAGTGGCGCGGTGAAACGATGCGAAGATAGTCAGATCAACCGATTGTCGGACTTGAACATCATGGAGGCTTCCTACATACCCTATCTGGGAGACAGGGATCAAAGTCCACGTAGTTCTAATAGGAGTTTCGGAGAACCAGTGTGAATGTGGACCCAGGGGTCCGATGGTGATCAGGCATGAACCTCATGGAGGCTTCCTATGTATCCATGTTGTAGGGAATAAATTTCCTCATAGTTCGCATTAGATTGGGGCTTATAGTCTGAGGAGGCCCATAGTAATGGATTGGGGCTTACACTATGAGGAGGTCCATAGTAATGGGTTGGGGCTTACACTCTAAGGAGGCCCATAGTAATGGATTGTGGCTTACACTCTGAGCAGGCCCATAGTAATGGATTGTGGCTTACTCTTTGAGGAGGCCCATTTTAATGTATTGAGGCTTACACTCTAAAAAGGCCCATAGTAATGGATTGGGGATTACACACTAAGGAGACCCATAGTAATGGATTGGGGCTTACACTCTGTGGAGGACCATAGTAATGGATTGGGGCTTACACTCTGAGGAGGCCCATGAGATGATGTCATGGTCGATCCTTACTCTAAGCCCATGTGAGTCATTCTCGGTGCGAGAAACAAGAGGAAGAAGGGACCAGATGATCATGTCGCGAAAGGTGCGTATGTGGGAAGTGGATTAGGGATTACGCATAGAGGCGGCCCATAAAGTCGGGGCTTACTCCGAGGTGGATGCCCATGTAGAAAAAGAGCATATGAAGAGGGATGTGGCCCCTAAGGAGGACAGAGCATCACCCTTTCCCACTACGCCCTTCCTTGGCCACGGCCATGGGGAAGTACGGAGTTTCATGGGGGCATCCATCTGATGGGTAGTCTGCCACTCACCGGGGTGGGGAGAAGTGCCCTAGTCCTGACAAGTGGAGGGGGGTAAATGGGGGCTCCCGGGCTCAGACTCCGCATTACCATGGGAATGTGAACCCAGGAATGCATTGGGAATCCATCCAAGGGCCGGGGTAGCCCCTTCGCCCCTGATTACCATTGGTTTGTGAACACAAAACAACACAGTGATGCACCTGAAGGTTACTTCACAGGGGTCCGATGGATCTGGTGGAGGCCTCGGCTAGGGGCCGAGGAATGGGCCAATGAGGGAGCTACGGAGGATCAGGCCATATTGAGAAGATTTTATCTGGCTTAGGGAATTGGATCTCTGAAGGATTTTGCGGGCCACAGACGTGTATGATTGGTGTGTCCCTTTGCATATGGAGGTGCTACGCGGCTGGAGATGCCGTCTACGAACCAGGGTGGTCCGTGGACTGATGGAAATCCCGCAAACCAGGGTGTTCTGCGGACTGATGGACATCCCGCGATCCAGGGTGGTCCACGGCTTTGGGTTCGGCCCACGTACTAGGGTGGTACGCTGAGGGATCCATGCGAGCAGCGCCGGCCGAGGGCAGTTCCGTTCGGGGGTTCTTCGATCGGGGATTCGCCCGTGTAAGAGGGTGCTACGTGATGTTATGGATCGGAAAAGGGGCATAAAATCCTTGGTCCGCGAGAAGTTCATTCGTGGAGGGGCCATGGTTTTTGGTCTTCTTTTCTTTGTTATTTTATGTTCGCGGTTCACCAAGTTATTATGCGTTTTCGGTTCCTTATTAATTTGCTTCCATCTTCATACCTGTTCTGGTTCGCGAACTGGAAGTTTGCGGTTTGCGAAATCCTAAGCTTGATCCTTTGAAATCATTGCACCAAAATATGGTCGATCTCCCTGAAAATCCCCCCTTTTTCTCTTCCCCCTCAATCTCCTTTTTAGAGTGGGGAAAGAGATGTACATGTGGTCATGCTGCACCTTTTACAAAGGCCCATGAGCGAAACCCTGGTTTACGAATGACTCAGTCAATCCACAACTCGCGGGGGGCATTGAATGCCCCCCCCCCACGAACCAAATCAATCTTAGGGTCTGATTCGCGGCCGTGCAGGGTTTCACCTCCATTCCACGAATGACAGCGGATGTGGTCCGGGCCGGTCGATGCGGTTCACAGCTGGGGCAGTTCGTGATGTTGAACCGGGTCAGCGCCTGTCCTGCTTCACGCCCGCGGAGGACCTCCGTCTCCATTCCGTGAACGAAAGTGGTCCACGGAGGGGGTGCTTCGCGGAACCAGTCGAGTAGCATTTTCATGGGACCGGTATGCGGACTGGTTCAACTTGTTCCATCCTGTGAGTTTTCACCTCCTTTCCCAAATTTTTGGGGGAAATTGGGTAGAATCTCCCTTGGATTAAAGGGGATTCTCATTCTCCTTTGCAGATTTCCCAGGACCCTACAAATGACCCCAATCCGAATGGGGTCCAATCGGAACAAAGTGGAGGCCATTCCGATGTAGAGTGGTCCTGAAACATTGATGGTTTTCGGTAGGGGAGTGAACCCAGAAGGGGACCACACTTATAAATACAAGGGCCCTTCCTTTGTCATTTACCGGATTGTTCATGAAACCAGAGCCCTATCCCTTTTTATCTCTATGTTATCATTACTTCGCATAATGACTCATCCGTGAACCAGCTTCCATTTCCACGAACCATTCCTCCTTCGTGATCTCCTTCACCTACAGACCAATCTCCACCCACGAACTAACACATTTAACTAATTAAAATGTAAGTCACGACGGGCCGCATATGAACTCACTCTGCGGTTTTGACCGTCCGCAGACTGAAATCATCCCGTCATTGAAAACTTCTTAAGTCTTTCGAATCTAATTATTTTGATCTAGGATTAGGATTCCACAGAGCTACTTAGTTCGTGGTTTTCTGGCCAATGCTCCGCGGGCCAGAGTACTACGGACGTCTTCCGCGTAGGGTTGGTTCACGGGGTGCAGTCATCGTGAACCAAATTTTGAGGCCTGCTTGCGGTCCTCATCATGAAGGATTATTGACTCCTTTGATTAACCATTTTACTGGTTTTTATAATGCAGGGAGAAAACATGATTCCCCCTCACCTTGCACCAAGGCCTGCTGTCGAGCCTCTCCCGATTGGCGATCAATGCCTGAAGGATGTGGCCAGTTTTGTTAAGGATGGAATCCGCCACTCCCCACAGTGTTCATTTCTTATTGATTGGCTCTCCAAGTCACAATGAGATTTCCCATTTTCCAACATCCTTCCTTCATACGGGGTCAGTTTACTGTCTGATACACCAATTCCAGTACCATCTCTTGAAAACAATCCTGTATCATAGATATTTACTAGCGCTATCCCTCAATCTGTGATATCTGCCAGGGGGTGGCCTTCCGTAAAGGATATAGCTGCCAGATCCGTGTTGATTAACCTTCCCATGTCCCCGATAGGGGAACAATGTCTGCTGGATAGCAAAATTCATTGTTACCAGAGCATTTCCCACAATGTGATGGTAAACAACCAGCATGGCTGGTCAGCGGTCCGGGACCATAGTCCCGGAGGGGCATTTAAGTCATTGTATTGGGGGTGGCCCTTCGGGGTTCACCAGAGTTGTGCCGAGTTTGAGGAAGAGTTGCAAGTCGTAGGGTTATATGAAGCTACCTGGGTGTCCCAAACCTATACCCATAATTTTCAAGCCATCGCCAGAATACTTATGAGCTGTTGGAGTTTGGACACCAACACATTTCACCTGGTCCATGGTGAGGTGGGTATTAGTCTTTGGGATGTCTTTCAGATTTTAGGGGTCCCCATTGTTGAGGGTATGTATGAAAAATTGATGTCTCTTTCTCATGTGTGGGCCAATGAAGAGAGGGCTCCCGCCCAGTGAAGCAACTTACTGACCAGGCCCAGAAGCATTCAAAGGATACGTCACCGAAACAGCTTGTCTCATATCGTGAATGGGTCCTGGATTTTTCTAGAGAGAGAAACTCTATGGCTCTCCAACATAGGCCCACGACCTGCCCTACGATGGAGTCCTAGAGGCAGTGGGGCAGCTACTTGATGATCCTGGAAGAAGGCCTATTCAATGACTAGAGCTGGGAGCTTGTTTCGGACCTCGATTGACTGCTCTGTCTGGCAGCGTTCCTGGCCATGTTCCTGAGTGGCTGGATATTTCCCATACGTGATACTGGTGGCGTGCGGGTCTCTACTTTCATCATGGCAGCATAGCTAGCTACCAGAAATGTCATCAACTTGGATATCCCATTATTGGCTAGGATTTATCAGTTGCATAGAAATATTACCAATGGGAGTCTCCCAAACTAGATAGACGGTCCTTTTCAAATACACTGGGGATGGTTGGGAGGACATATCAATAAATGATACACTTTTATAAACCCTCTTCAGATTCTGGGGACCACATTTTGGTTGTACTTTCAAGTGACCAGCAGGTTAATGCCCGAAGAGTGTTTGAACCAAGAGAAGGGTGGACAACATATGGGTCGTAATATGCGTCTTCTGTCGAGTCAGATTTAGAGATTTGATAATTTCAATTTCTGACCATATCCATCCCTGAATGGTGCAATTATGAATACCATATCAGAAGATTTTATCAATCGGGGCTACCTATTTTCCCTCTGAGAGGGCATTCTGGTGGCCCGTATTGGTGGGGAGATGATTTGTGAGGGGTACGCGCATTACCGATTCGTACATCAATTTGGTTTCTTCTAGGAACTATGTCCTACTGCACTCAATGGCGCCCGTGAGAACTGCCATTTAATTGTGGACAAGAAACTATGGTTAATATTTACCTAGGAAGATATCGGTTGCGAGGTTATGACTCCTGCGCTTGCAGACTCCATGCCTTTCTTTTCCATGGGCTATACCGACTCCTGGGTGCAGTCATACCTGAATGGCCACCTAGGGATGTGGGTGCCCACAATCGCAAGTCCAAATCCATCGAAGGGAAAGAGGATGAAAAAGGTGGATAGCTCTTCAACCTGGCCAGGGAAGTTTCTTCGTAACCCTACCGGTCCCGTGCTTCCGGGGAAGAATTTAATGGATATAGGTGTATCCTATCATGTACTTGAAGCTGCTCGGAGAGAGTCGGTTATTCCCGTGGATGCTACCTTCACGATGGCATGGGGTCAATGGGACGAATTCAATGGCCAGTCATCCTTTTCTAGCCAGTACCCCCATTCTTTGTGGCAGTATCTCTAGGAATCATAGATGGAATTTGATGAAATGGGTAACATATCTTCTTCTATTTACATTCATTATGACGTGGACCCGGAGAGGGCTAATCGGTATCTCTGGGATATCGAGGCTTACGTTCATGCCCGCCGGGGATATGAAGTATCGACTCATCGAGTCCAGGACATGCTGCGGTTGGTGACTGATGAGGAGGAGGAAGAGAGTGATCACTCTTTAGGGAGAGGTGATCTTGGTAGCCAGCCCACTACGACTGAGTTAAGGGAATTTCCCCCTTTTCCAGTGAGGTCCCACCCACAGGTAGCTCCAGAGAGCTCCAGGGCGGTGCCGAGATTCAAAAAACAAACACGACCGTTGGTGCCCCCACCAGCTCATGTCGCTGCCCGACCCTCTCAGGTCGATCCTCCCCTGTTATTCGTTCCTGTTGCGACTGCACTTCCAAATTCATAGAGGATTTGGGATTACCTGAGGGTCAGTGTATCAGATGAAGAGGTCTAGTAATTACTCCAAACATGCCCTCTCGAGCTCCCGGTTATCAGGACGATCTTCGCTCCACCCCACTTGCTCCTGTAAGAGGATATGGATGAAATAGTTTCATCACTGAAGGAGATGGATGCCTACGTTCATTCACTCCAGAACTGGCTTTATGGGTATACCCGGGTGTCTATGATGATAAGACATCCCGAATCGTCTGATCCCGAAGAAGAGGGCGTCCTGTTCGTCCATTCTGGATTTCTCTCCTCCTTTACTGTGAAGGTTCTAAAGTTTCTTACCTTTATGCAGGGTGCTGAGGAGTACCAGAGGGAAATTCCTTCCCCATAGTACACTCCCCATGGTAACTCAGAAGGAGAACATGTACTTTCGGTTATTGGGATCATCGAGGAGGGGTATCCTAGTGCAGCTGAGCTCATGGAAGTGACCATTGCGGAACTAGCTAGGGTCTTTCCTCCTCCGGTCCCTCCCAGCGTTCCGAGGGAGGAATTGTACTTGGGGCATATCCATAGACGTCAATAGGAATCCCATTTATCGGAATGGCTCGGGCAGGGGTGTCGGGTAATCATATCGTCCTATTTTCTTTGATTACCGACTCATATATTCTGATTCTGTCAGTTGTTAACTGTTTTGGTGCTACGGTGTAGGGATATTTGGATACCTGGCCGTGGATACCCGAGAGGCCGTACCTTCTGCCCCTTTATCATCTGAGGGATCACCTGTAGCCATCCCTAATCATGCCGAGTTGGTTGGCCCTGCTGAAGGGGAAAGTGACATGGATTTTCTCTTCTTCCGTCATCAATCCAAGATATGTCTGAGGGGGGATAACTGGAATCCAAGAATCCCTCTAATCATACAACCATTATAATCATAGAGAAATACAGGATTCTCGTGATTACCAATGAGGCCCCAAATATGACGGGGCCAACTTCCTCAGACCCAATGGATCCCTTGAAAATGGACAAAGAACATGTCATCAGGCTAGTTGTTGGAAACCTTGAGTGGGCCATTATTTTGTTTACTGGGGGAGTGATTTCCCCGAGCTTGATCTCTGTAGCTGATTGCTTGGGGAAAACTCTGGGAGTTGCTGGCCTTGGGAATGGCCTTAGGTCTTGGACACCTCTGGGGGTTCCCAGGACTCCCTTGGCTCTCGAAGATGTAGCGTCTTCCTGGAGTGGTCGTGGGGGTGCAGTGCTTGAGGATACCAATGCTTTTATGACTGGGGGTAATTACCTCAATCTATTCCCACTGACTCTTTCCTCTTCCTTTTTCTGATTAGTGATACTTATCAGTCTTATCGACTCTCGGGCTTTAGGACCATGACCTTTTCCGTTAGCGATTGTGCCATCAGATCCGATCGTTCCTATGACCACAACTGCTAGGGGCGAAGTTTCCGCGGTGCTATAGTTTGTAGGTGAAGCCACATCGGGTCCCTCCCTGGTGAAATTCATCCTTGAATACATATCTTCATTCGTGAGCCACTGTGAACCTGATCAACAATTACTCTCCAGTCTTCGACCATCTCGCCAAAGGGCTTGGGAGAATATTTGGAAGCCGATTTCTTTGAATACCCTAGCCGAGATGCCGACCAAATTACCGAAGCTGGATAATTTGTTTATGCTATTCGGGTTTAACAGTTTTGACTACCATGGTATTTTTGACATAGTCAAGCAGGTAGTCGTTGACTGATATATGCTGGGTGATTTCGAATCTCACCATTCTTCTGCTCAATCTGAAGCCTACCTTTCTACGGCCCGATGACGTTTCCAAACATAGGATCATGACCATGGTGGGGTAGTTGCGATAATCCATGGAGAAGTCATTAAGCAGCGTTCTCGACTGGAGGTGCTGAGGAATGACATAATGCAGCTGCAGCAGGAAGAGACCAATGTCACCACCTTAATCGAAGAAGGGGAGCGGCGGATGGAGGAGGAGAAGATGGAGAGCTCAAAGGCGTCCCAAGAAGCGGAACCATTGTCGGCCAGTGTAGAGGCTGAGATAGCCTTACTGTAGAATCTCCATCAAACAATCAAGGATTCTCATCAACGCCTAATACAACTTTTTGAATCCACATAAAACCTCATGTAATAACATTTTATGCTAGAGGAGGCTCCGAATTTTGGATGCCCTTCTTACAGACATTATTATGAAACAATGAAATGTTTCTCCATATTGATCTTATTGTCTTCTCTTATGATAGAAATGATTTGGCGTGATTGTTGTGCATGTAAATTCACCGAACATAGAATAACCAGAGTTCAGGACCATTGATAAAAATAAAAACGAGCTCTAACTTTTTCCTGAACCATGGGATCCAGTAAGCATAGTTTGACTATTTCTAGGGTTTGGTAGAAAATCCCAACAAACCTTTTGTCTTTTCTTGTTAATTATATAATATTTCTTGGGCCCATTTCATGCGGTCCCAGCGGGTATGGCCCATCATTTGCTTAGGTCGCCATTTTTGGAGTTTTGGCCTAATAGGATTTGTGCATCTTTTTGTGAGCAGTTTAAATTCCCACCGACAAGACTATCATTACTAATGTTTTAGGTTGAACAGCTTTGACCAGATATGGTGGGGTGAGGGCCCCAATTAGGTTTGGTTGATTAAAATAAGGCTTGATATCCTTTAGATGAATGTGGGGGAAAAGAGTGTTCATATTTGAACAACATGCAGGGAATGTCTCAGGGCATGAGATCCATATCGGCATATAGTGCTAGGAGGAGCATCGCCCAAGGAAATATTGCCTTTGGTAGACGGTCCAGGGGTGATCAATATGAAAATCCACTGAGGGAATGGTATAAATAGTTGTGCAAAGGTGTCCTTAAGTCAATGACTCTCCATATTTGATGGCCTGAGATATTCATGGGATTCTGTCTTACGGAAACCACCATGGGTGGCTTGGAAAACTATGAAAACCACCAGGGGTGGCTCGAGAAGGGTGTGTGACATCTGAAAGGGTTTCAGAACATATTTACTAATCAGGAATGTGGACTCAGGGTCCCTGAACTACACATTTATCTAGCATAAAGGATGGTTGGAGCTTGGCGTAGTTTAAATTCATGCTGCTGGGACATTCTTCAAAGTGTAATTGATTGTCCTGGTTCTTGGTAATCTCATCAGAGATGTTCCACTATATTCCAATATGGTCATGAAAGAGGCTAGTAAACTATAGCTCAGAGGGTTTCTGAATCCCGGGATGGACATGAGGGCTCAGGGTCCAAGAGCCGTACAGAGAGAAGCATTTCCTAAGGAAATATTGCCTTTGGTAGATGTGCTAGGGCAATCAATATACAGAGCCACTGAGGGATGGTATGTATATTCATGAAAAGGTGTAATTGGGTCAGTGATTACATTCTACCAATAGTTGAACATCATCAGGGAAGTTGAGATTCAGGACCACCAGGGGTTCTTTATGAGAGTTTGGATTTTTCTGAGTAGAAAGTATGGTTTATGAGTAGAGGGTGCCTGGATACGATAGAAAAATCTAGGCTAAATTTACCGGGAATGGGTGAAGTCATCCCATATCATGCTACTCTTAGACTATGTTTGGGAAGGTCTGGACCGTGCAATGAGGGTCAGAGAAAAGCATCCATTCCTTACAGAACCCATTACTGGTTTGACCATGCAGTTTAACGTCAGGCGGTAAGGACCGATTTTGTGCAGATTAATGTCATGCGGTAAAGACGAGGAGCATTATTAAAGGATGATGTTCAGTTTAACGTCATGCAGCGAGGATGGGGACATTTTTAAACCAGTGAAAATTCTTGTAGTTGGAGGCATCTCCCTGAATGATTAATTCTTGGTCTTTACATATTTATGCCAGGTGGCCAAGATGTTTTGTGCAGTTTAACGTCATGCAATAAGGATGTAGTTTCAAAGGCTTCTCTTGATCATAATGTTGCTGGGATTGAAAATCTCAGCATTCCCAAGATGTGGAAAAGTGGTTGATGGTGTAAATCGTGGTTGAGGTGCTTGTTGGATCAGGAGAAATTATATGGGGGCTCTGAGGCTGGTAAGCGTACAGAGCTAGGAAGTATACCGCCCGAGAAAATCTTGCCTTTGGTAGACGGGGTGGGGGATATCAATATATAGAGCCGCTGAGGTCTTGGTATGCATAGTCTTGCAAAGGTTTCCCCAGGTCGATGACTTTACACTTCTGATGGCCATGAATGAATATGAAAACCCAAGATTGTCCGGGCCACAAAGTCTGTCATTTGGTAAAAAAATATCTGGACATCTCAAACATATTTGGCCCTGGTTACTGTTAATGCTTAGAGAGCTCCCTATGATAATTTAACTTCTACGCGGGGGTATTCCTTCACCCCATGCAGTTTAACATCAGGAGGTAAGTATGAAGTACTCTTAGTTTAGCGGGCATAGAGCTTGGACCATTGGGTGACTATTGCTGCAATCACTCGAAGGATAACTTAGTTAACATTATCTGATATACTCTAAATAGGGTGGGGGATGACGGTTGTAAACTATAACCTTGAGGTTTCCCGGATCCAAAGATGTGGTGTGGGGGCTCTAAGGCCAGTAAGCGTACAGAGCTAGGAAGAGTACCGCCCGAGGAAATCTTTCCATTGATAGATGAGCTAGGGGATATCAATATGAAGATCCGATGAAGGAATGGTATTAATATTCACAAAAAGGTTTCCCTAGGTCGATGAATTTACACTTTCGATGGCCATGAATGATTATGAAAACCTGAGATTGATCACAGTACAGAGTTCGGCATATGGGGATAATGGTGTCCGAACATACAGGAAACATCTTCAATGTTATTGTTCGTTGGGTCAAAGTAGCCTAGCCATGACTTGATGTTTGTAGATGCAGTTAGTCATGTAGACCACTGGCAGATACATAGGCTAACCGGGTAGGGATACCCTGGCAACGTTTGGATGTGAAAAGGGGGACAAACTTGTAAACCACTGCGCCATAAATTTCTAGATCGGGTGATATGATATGGGGGCTCTGAGGCCGGTAAGCGTACGGAGCTATGAATAGTATCGCTTGAGTAAATCTTTACTTTGGTAGACGGGCCAGGGGCTATCAATATGCAGATCCGCTGAGGGCATGGTATGCATAGTCATGTAATTTTGTCCGCAGGTCGATAAATTTCCACTTCTGATGGCCATGAATGGTTATGAAGATCCATTATTACCCAGGCCGTGGAGTATAATGTATGGAGAGGATGAATCCAAATGCACAAGGAGTATTTCCATCTCATTTTTCTATAAATCATGGGTGGATAGCGATGAAGTCTGTTCAATTTTAATGTCATGTGGTGAGTTCGAAGTATACGCCCCTAGCAGATCTGGTCTATACATGGGGGAAGAGGGAATTTTTTTTCAAATCTTCATTCGAAAATGGATGGTCCAGGATGGATAACCATGATGTCACTATGCATCCCGCGAGGGAAAGAATCAAATCGCGCATAGTTCCCTAATGTCCACATAGTTTAACGTCATGCGATAAGGATGAAGAGTACACCATGTGCAGGAGTAGTCCATACATGGTGAAAAGGGCATTTTAAACCCCTTATATGTGCAGTTTAACGTCATGCATTGAGGACACGGAGTACACCCCGTGCAAGTCTGGTCCGTACACGGGGGAAATGGAATTTGTAACCTCTTATCCATACAAAATAACATCGTACGGCAAGGATGAGGAGTACACCCTACACAGGTCTGGTCCATACATAGTGGAAAGAGCATTTTTAACTTTCATTTGGGGATGGTTGGGCCAGGGTGGGGGACCCTGGCATCGCACCGTATCCTATGAGGGTTGGAATTAATACACACATAGTTCTTTCTGAAATACACCTCATGCAGGTCTGGTCATAACACATGGGGGGGGGGGGTGGGAATTTTTTCTTTTTTTTAAATGGATGAGCTAGGATACAAAATCCAAGCATCACTATGTATCCCATGAGGGTAGAAATCAAGCCTTATATACTTCTTTTGGGAAATACACCTCGTGTGGGTCTGGTTTGTACAGGTGGAGGGGTATTTTTGGCTTCATTTGAGGTGGTTGGACCAGGGTGTGGAAATCTGGCATCACTTCGTATCCTGAGAGGGCATGAATCAAGCCTTATGTAGTTCTCTGAAAGACAATACACCCCATGTAGGTCTAGTCCATACATGGGGGAGAGGGCATTTTTAACTTTTATTCGGGCTTGGATGGGCTAGGATGGGGAACCCTGGTGTCACTACGTTTCCTGCAAGGGAAAGAATCAAGCCGTACGTAGTTCTCCAAAAGATAATACACCCCATGAATGATTGGTCCATACACGGGGGAAAGGGGGATTTTTAAATCTATCTTGGGGATGAAAAGGCCAGGATTGGGGACCTTGGCATTGCTACGTATCCTAAGAGGGAAAGAATAAAGATGTACATAGTTCTTCGAAAGGAGTACACCCCATACAGGTCGGGTCCATACAAGATGGAAGGGGACATTTTTAAAACTTCTTGTTCATGTTGTTTGACGTCGTGTGGTGAGGATGAAATACTCTTAGTTTAGGGTCTTAGAGTTTGGACCATTGTGTGCTTGGTAGTTTAACGTCCAGCATCTCTGATGATAACTTCTCTTAGTTACGCCATTGAGGATGGGATACTCTATGTTTAGGGTCATAGAGTTTGGACCATTGAGTACTTGGCAGTTTAACATCCTGAATCTTGGACGATAACTGCTTTTAGTCATTATGAGAAATACTTCTTCAGGAATCTCTCATTTGTAGGAGAGGTGGTGAACTACCCATCCATGTAGATCGTGGAATATGCACCGTTGGAGTAGACCTTCTGTATAACATATGGTCCCTCCCACATGAGATCTAGATTTGGAGGTTTCTTTCTGGGTATCATTGGGTTCTGGGGGACCAACACCAATTCTCACTCCAAGAAAGACCAAAGACGGACCTTTTTATTGAAGGCTCATGCAATCCAGATCTGAAATACTTCCAAATGGTGCAAAGTGTGCAACCGCTTCTGTCCAGATGCTCTAATTCACCTAGCCAATATTCTGATCACTCTTCATTGGATAGTTGATCACAAATGGAAACACAGAGTGAGGGTAATTGGAACTCAATGGGTAGGACTGCTTCTGTTCCATATACTAATGAGTAAGGAGTAGCCCAAGTAGCGGTGCATATTGTGGTTCGATAAGCCCACAATGCATGGAAGAGTTTATCGGACCATGACTTCTTGTCTTTGTCCACCATTTTCTAGAGAATGTTGGACATGGTCTTGTTGAAAGCCTCTATCGGTCTGTTGTCCACTACGTGGTAGCGGGATGAATGGTTAGCCTTAATACCATATTCCAGGTATAGTTTCTCCAATTCAACAGAGTAGAAGTTGGTGCTGTTATCTGTTAGTATGGTATGAGGGACACCAAATCTGGTGATGATATTCGTTTTCACAAAGCTGACAATGTTTCTTACCCCGAATTCCTTAAGGGGTACAACTTCTACCCATTTGGAAAAGATGTCAGTTGTCATGAGGATATACTTCAGCTGTTTGGATGTGGCAGTAGGATACGGTCCCACGACATCCATTCCCCAGACGACAAATGGCCAGGAGTACTTGGCCTGATGAAGTAACTCCGGGGGTTGGTGAATGAAGTTGGCATGAATTTGGAATGAGTGGAATTTTGTGGTACAGTGATGACAATCTCGTGCCATTGTGGGCCAATAGTACCCAATCCTTCAGACCTGATGGGAAAGCATGGACCCTGACTGATGTGCTCCACATACTCTGGCATGCACTTCAGTCATGAGGGAAACATTTTCTTCTCCTTCAGTGAATCTGTGTAGGATTCCGTCAAGGCCTCTTTTGTAGAGGACCTTTTGCTGACTTATGCCACCATATAAGACAAATTTGAAAGCCCTTTTCCGTATTTTCTCTCATTTATCCCCGTCTGATGGATGTTCTCCCCGTTGAAGGTAGTTTTCAATGGGGGTCATTCAACCGGTTGCAGGAGCATATGGCTCAGGGATAGGATTGACTTCGTGAATTCCCTCTATCTCAGTCTGGACAAATGGAAAGACCATTCAGCGGTGAGAAATACTGATGACTATTTCATCCAAATCTGGGTCGGTAGGGTTGTGGCCACATTATCTAATGTGTCGGCCTGGGCATTCTGAGACCGGGTTATATAGGTAAATGTTGGTTCTGTGGAGAATTCCGCCAATAACCCTCGGACATGGTCAAATAGGGGAATTAGCTCCTCCTTTTTAATATCATAGTCACCATTGACTTTCTTAATGTCTTGTTACGAGTCACCTTTTACATTAAGATGTTGTACTTGTGCCTAGGGTGCATGATCCAGGCCTACAATGAGGTCTTGATACTCTACTTCATTGTTCGTACATCTTTCTGACAAGAGGAAGGAATATGGAAAGACTGCCTTTTCCGGGAACATGAGTATTATTCCCAAGCCCACCTTGTTAAATTTGGGATCTTCCATCCTTTTCCCGGTTGGGCTTCGAGATGCACCGTCAAAGTACATTTCCCATGCTGGGACCTCCTCTTGAACCGGGAAGATGTCTTCATCGGGTAGCTTGATGTCCGGTGCGGCGGTCCCTGTTGAAGGGTGCTCTGCCTGAAAATCTGTCAATGCCTGGCCTTTTATGGCCTTCGAAGGCACAAACCAGATGGAAAACTTTTGCAGGATGACTGCCCATCGGGATAGGCTCCTGGTTAGCATCAGGTGACTGAGAATGTACTTGAGTGGGTTACTACACGTGTCCAAATGGACTTCATGATGCTGAAGGCAGTGTCGCAACTTGTGAACTGTGAAGACCAAGGCTAAACAACAATTCTCGATGTTTGAGTATCAAGTATCAGCATCAATCATGGTTCAGTTTAGGTAATAGAGGCTATTTTCACTGCTCATGTCATTCTTTTGTATGAGGAAAGAACCCAACGACCATTCTGATGCCATCACATATAAAATGAGGGGTCTTCCTTCAACCGGAGCCATGAGAACCTGTGGGCTTAAGAGGTACCTCTTTAGGCTGACGAACGCATCCTGGTAGTCATCAGTCAGTTGGTAATTAACACCCTTCTTCATTAACCTGTTAAAGGGAAAACATTTTCATGCCAGGTTGGCTATGAACCGCCTGATATAGGCCAGGTGTCCTTGGAATCCCCTCATCTCGGTGAGATTGCAGGGAGTTGGTAGGTCAACGATAGCCTTTTTCTTGTCAGGGTCGAAATCGATGCCACGATGGCGTACGACGATGCCAAGGAATTTCTCTGAGGTAACCCCGAAGGTTCACTTCAATGGGCTCATCCTCATACTATGTTGTCGAATTTGTCGAAGATGGTCTCATGGTCTAACAGGTGATCTGAGTGTTGTCTAGACTTGACCACCAAGTCATCTATGTAACATTCGACGAATCTCCCGAGGTATGGTTTAAAGATATGATGCATGGCACGTTGATATGTCGCACCGGCATTCTTGAGACCAAAGGGCATGACCCTGTAATAGAATACTCCTTGAGGGGCCCTGAAGGTAGTGGCTCCTTTGTATTCTTGGGACATCCTGATTGTATTATACCTAGAATAGCCATCCATGAAAGATAGAGCCTCATACCTTGCAGTTCCATCGATTAAAAACTCGGTGATTAGGACCGGGAAATCATCTTTCAGACAACACCGATTGAGATCTCTAAAATCAATTCAGACGTGGATTTGTCAGTTCTTTTTCTTGAAAGGGATGATGTTGGCCAACCAGATGGGGTAATGGAACTCCTGAATGAATACAACTTTAATTATCTTATCAACTTCAGCCTCTATTTTGGTAGCATTCAAGGAGTGTGTCCTTCTAGTGGCCTGTTTATAGCCCTAGTGGTCTTCTGGAAGACCTATGCGGTGCGTTTCCACTTCAGGATTGAGTCCCAGCATTTACATGTAATTCTAGGAAAAGACATCATGATGTTTCCTCAAGAATGATGTATATACCTTGTGTTCCTTGGGGTTCATGGCTACTCTAACAAGAGTGGGCCTCAGGTCTTCCTCAGTACCCAGGTTTATTTCCATGAGCTCATCCACAGTGGTGGAGATACCATCCTCAAATGCGGGAGGTGCATCCCTGATATATTCCTCCTCTTCTTCTCCCAAATCCTCATCTTCTTGATATGACAAGGGGAGTGTTCTTAACTCAGGCTCTTTGGAGTCTGGAGGCGAGGCATTTTGGGAATCCTCCATCAAGAATCTTCCCCCAAACTGAGGGTCAGTGGATGTTCCCACATTGTCTTGCTCATCCGTTATGGCTGAAGTCATGAAGACAATTGAGTGTGTGTCCGAATATGAATCCATTCTCCCAACGTGGTTGATGGGAAGTACGTAGTCTCCAACAAGTTGTCTGAAGGGGTCGTCAGGAACCATTTCCAGACCATTTAGAGTTGGGATTCAGTCGACACCATCGGCCAAAGGCTTCTTCTAATTTTTCTCATAAAATTGGGAGTCAATGTGGTGTGACTAGGAGATATTATAAATGGGTCTTATCAGCGTTCAATGTCCCACATTTCCCATTGACACAGTACATATTACACTGGTGGTAGGATGAAGGAATGGCCATGTGGTTATGGAGCCACGACCTTCCAAGCAGGGAATTTAACATTGTGTTCTTCCGGACCACTAGGAATTCCGAATGAGCCACAAGGTCTCCGAAATGGGTCATTAGCTTGATTTGTCACATTGGATTCTCTTCACTCTTGTCATAACTTAATAGAGTAGTGGATAAGGGTACCAGGTCATTCTCACTGTAGCCCAACTTACATAGTGTCCGTAGCAGAAGGAGGTTAACTCCAGAGACATTGCCAATAATGACTTTATATATCTCAACATCATTTGGTGTGCCAGACACATATAGTGGTGTGATGTGTCCTTGCATGATGGCATCCTCATCCTCACTGGTGAAGGAAATCACCGCACTACATTCAGCCGGGCCAGTCTCCGTCCGATAAATTTCGGTGGCAGCTACCTCAGCTTGAATCTCCTGGGGGATGAGAAAGGCTTCTATAAGTGCCTATATGAGGTCTTCTGACAATCTCAAGGCATCCAAGATTGATATATTGTATGGTACGGACGCCAACTACTTAAGGATATCGTATTTATTTTCTAGCGGCCAATGCTTCTCCATTGACTTAAGAGTTTTAGCGGGAATCATGGGAATTGGAATACATGATGAGGAGGGACCAGCTGCAGGGTCATATGCCGATGATGTCCCCAGGTTCTGGGGACTCAGCCCGACCGATCTGTTTATGTGCACTAGGTGGATAGACCCTTGTTCCTCCTTTGATGGGTACCACATAATGATTGGGGTCGAGTGGTCACTTGAGGAGGTGGAGGGATTTTATTTCTCTTGCTGAGTTCATTGAAGAGCTCTCCAATGGGTTTTCACAATATTAACAGTTTGGGCCGAGTGCCAACCATATGGTTGGTTTCGGCTGCAACTGTGCCTTCCCTGATATACCCTGCCTCTGCGATTCCTCATCCCAACTCCTCGTATTGGGAACTTGGGTTCAAAACCATACCCTTCTTCATGGAATGATTCCAAAAGGTGGAATACGTTTATGGAACCAAAGATTGGCTCTTCGTCCTCTGACAGGTCAACCTGGTCGGTTGTCCCTAATGGTGCCATTTGTTGGGTCAGTGCCCGTGGTAACAAATTCGAGGGCATGAAATCTAACAGTGTCAGGGCTAACTTTGGCCTTGTCGCAGACTTCTCCTCTTGCGCTTGTCTCCAATTTCATTGATTATGCATGGATGATCGGATCATATAGGTTTGTGAGGCCGATGTTGTCGGATGTGCGTCATCATGGGCTGTTGGAGGCAACACCGGGTACTGTCCCTTTTTGATGGTGAAATCCCGCCACCCCTTCCCTTCGTTGGATCTGGTGGTAGAAATATTTGTCATATGTGCTGGTGGTGGTCGCAGCTCGGCCTGCTCGGAGTCCACCATCCTTTGCAGGAGGTCTTTGAAGATGATTCATTCCTGAATATTATGGCCCAACATTCGATGGTAGGGACATTAATTTGGCCTATCATCACGGCCAACATCTTCAGGTTTCCTTGGCTACGGGAGGCAGAGCAAGTTGCAATTCATGGCAGCGATGAAGTAGCTGTAGACATGTTCCTATCAGAATGAGTATACATTGTGTCTTATTTCCTCAAATTGGTTTCTATTTTCCCCTTTATGATCATCCCACCTGAGCGGAGGCGGCCTCTGATATGCTGGGGTCCCTTGACGATTTGGTGGAGGCATGGGTAGTGGAGCAGGAACATGGGCTGGCTTGAGCGTGACATAGGACACTTCAACTCTAACTATTCACTTTTCAAAAGCCTGCGAGGCTATTTGGGACTTCAAATTGGTCCGCTTCAGGGATTCCTCATTTCTTTGGGAAATGGCTGAGAGATGGCAGAAGCCAGTGGTGCACTCCACTGGTATGGGCAGAGTTCGTAGCTCATCTTGAAGATTGTTGATGCATATGGCAAGAAACTCATCTTGAGGCATTGGCCTATTAATAGAGTAGGACAGACCTTTCCATCTGGAGATGAAATCTGATACCCTCTCATTCTCCGCCTGCTTGCAGTTCATGAGGTTGATGACCATTGTTTTAGGCAACGTCGATCTAATTTAGAAGAGGAACTACTGCCGAAGTTATTCCCAGATTTTTATTGAGTGGGTTGGCTGACTCATATACCAGATGAAGGAGGATCCTTGCAAGGTATGTACGAAGAATCTAAGTTTCACTGCTTCTTGTTGTTCCATATTTCCCATCATAGGGTCAGAATAAGATTCATATTGCATCAAATGCTATTCCGGATCACCCGATCCTTTGAAAATAGGGAATACGAGGCTCCCAAAATTGGGTGGAAGAGGCGTGTTGCTCACCCAATCCGGGTAGGGCTTCCGCTCTAGCTGTATTGGAGTGCGTTGAACTTCCATTGCTTCCAATCGATCTGTTAGTGCCTCGATGGTGTTGGTAAGACCCTGGTTTACATCCTGTTAGGCCCGGTCCTGGGCAGGTGTAGCCCGGGGCATTACTTGAGGATCCAGCTCGGTTGGAACTAGGGGCGCATGTGCCGTTTGTGATGCCTTCGGAGGGTTCAGACGTTTACACTCTGGTTTATTCTTGAGTGGAGGGAAGTATTAGTATTTATCCAGATCCACATTCAGGTATTTGGATGGGCTGGGTGCCTCGTTGGATGGGAGCGCTGACCATGCTTCATTTTCCGGGGCAAACCTTGGTCATTGAGGTTCACTTACTGGGTGTGCATGATGTGGCTCTTATTGGGATGCACTTTCAAAAAGATGGTTCCTCTGGAATATCTTGGTGTTAAGACGCCTTAATTATTTCAATTCCTCTTCCTGTTTAGTGAATCTCTCTTCGATCATAAGTGGCTCGTTATTATCCAGAGAAGGAGGCGGGTTAAGGGTAACCGGTCCTTTGTTCTTACCCTTGTTGGAAACTCGCAGGGTGAGTAGAGGAAGGTTAGTTGAAGGGGCGGCCATGTTTAGAGAGTCATTCTAGTTCTGGGTGTGCAGACCTAGTGTTTCATTGTGAGTCACAGCCAGACCAGAACCATTGTCTCGTGATCCGTTCGGATTTGCACCATCTTCGGTGTTACTTGTGGGGTTAACCTCTATGGAATTCATGGATACATATCGTGGGGTGGAGAAGATGTCATCTTCCAAATAGGAAGCAGATCTACCGCGTCTTTTATTGGTATTACATCTTCTATCCTGAGATTGTTTTCGGGTTCCTTGACGAAGGTTGACGCAAAGATTTTTCTGATGCGACCTTACGGTACGCCTCCCTTTCGGAGAGGATTATGATTCAAATGATGAGATAGGGAAGGAACCCTCTATTCTGACTGTCCTCCCTAGATGATAGAATATTGATTCTCGTGGGGGGGGGGGGTTATTGTTGAGGAGGTAATAATTCCCCCAGCCCTGAGGGTTGGGGTTGGATCCTTTCCGTGGATGTTGAGTCTCTTCCTGTTTTTATTAGTCTTATGGGTGCATTTTTTTGTTAAAAATTCCCCGAGCCCTGCAGGCTGGGGATGTCCCTGGATTGCGGTGGTGGCTGCTGATATCGCGACCTACCTAATCTCACGTGCCCCCATTCAGGGGTGAACTGGGTTTGGGTCCGAGTTCTTCTATAAATCAATACCTCTTGGGGAGGCAGGCAATGACCGCTGATTGGCCTTTCTTAGAAGAGAGGCTTGTTGTATGCTCTCGGTGGTCAGATTCAAGAGTTATTGAATGTCTCGTTCTTGTCGGGCCTGACGCTTCTAAGACTTACTCAAGGCCTGACTCTGTTGGGTGTGTTGCCTTTCGCGAACAAGGAGACCACTCGATTGCTGTCTTGACGTGATGATGTTACAAGACACCATGCCGAACAGGTTCTTCTGGGCAATGAGAAGAGTGAAATGCAGAGCTCCATGTTCCCCCCATCCCTTGATATGGACTCCCATCGAAGCATCATCGATGAGGCGGCGTAGCAGGTACAGTGCATAGAGGCAGGTTATCTCAATGGTTCTTTTATGCCTATCGGGTCACTGTTTCCGCGCCGAAGGAATAGCCTCCAGGTTGATGTGACACATGATGTCTCCTATTGTCCTGACATGGTCTACATACCCGTCGTAGGGCATAAATTTTGATTTTAGTCAGCGGAGGTTTGTCTATATTTTATGGAAGATGACTTTCATGCATTATTCCAACAACTCTCTGGGTATATCGAACTGAGAGGTTCCCGTGGGCCAAAACATAACTGGTATATCATCCCTGGACAGTCGTTTCCTCAGGTGAAACACGTCGGCATACTCTTCCGCTATTTATTCCTCTACCTGGTCAGCCCAACTGAGATGCTCACAAATAGGGTGGTTGGAGACAGTGGGACCGATAGGTGTTGAATTGTCATGTGGGTGATTCCGAGGTGGTTTGGAAGATGAACGTGGCCCCAGAACATCTCCCAATTGAATAAGGGTGTCGTTAGCGATTGAATGGGAATCTAACATGATTGATCCCATAATTTTGAGTGCCTCAACATACGAGGGCTTCTCTGTGCTTGATTCGGCATAGGGAGGACCTTCCTGTCGATATGATATGTCATTGCATGGAGGACCTTTGTAATGACGGTTGTAATGGTTAGGACTACCATTACCTCTTGATGCCTCACTGCATAGAGTAATTTTGCAGTGCACACCTTGGGGAGGACCTCCAAGGCATGCCGCAACAAGGGGAGGACCTTCTAGCTGCGTAGCATTATTACAGGGAGGGCCTTTGCAACAACTGCCATTATAGTTAGGATGACCGTCATGGTTTGACGTTCAGTGTGCATCCTGGGGAGGTCCATCAAGACACATTACGACAAGGGGATGACCTTCTTGATGCTTGGGTCCACTTCGGGGAGGACCTTCGCAATGGAGGCCGTGGTGGAGAGGACTACCGTCACAGCTACTGCAATGGTGAGGACTACCATTACAGCTGTCTCCTGGAGAATATCTATGGGGTACACCATGGGGAGGGCCTTCTGGATCTACCTCAATGAGGGGAGGTCCTTCTCATTGTGTGACGTCTATATGGGTAGGACCTCCGTTATCGGGGTGGCGAGGACTACCACCGTGATCTGATGCCCTGTTGCGCATAGTGTCATTGTATGGTGACCCCCGGGGAGGACCTTCAGGGTGGGCCACGACAACGGGAGGGCCTTCTTTTTGTGATGAGAGGTCACTGCGGGGAGGTCCCCGCAGTTGCGACTATGATAGAAAGGAATACTATCATAATCTATGGTCCCACTACATGGAGAGTGTTTGCAGTGTATACCCCGGGGAGGACCTTCGTGGTGGACTGCAGGAATTGGAGGACCTTCTTGTTGCTTGATCTTCTGGTCACGTGGAGGGATTTTGTGAATCACATCAAAAGAGGAACTATCATGATCGATCATCATATGCCCGTGGGGGAGGCCACCACGGGTGCTCTGGGGAGGACCTTCAGAGCTGCTGGTTGCAACATTGCGGGGAGGACCTTCACAATTGCTACTGCTGCTCCTATAGTATGGTAATGGGTGGGCAGGGTTCTAAGCCTTCTATATGAGCTTAGCGGTGTTAGGAACCACAGCTTCCAGCAAAGCAGAGTCATGAACCCTATCTTTATTTTCCAGCTGCCTTCGGCGTATTCGGGGTGCTTTCTTTCGGGCAGTGGGACCGTCTTCTATTTACAATGGCTTTCACCTTTGCATCACGTGATGCCGCCAGGATACACTGACGAACATCATGGATTTTAGCAGGGACATATTCCTGCTCTGGTGCATCCACTATGATGGACGAGTGTCCCCCAGTTGGAAAGAGTGAACTTCTCAATCCGATTGCCCTTGCGTCGCGGAATATAGGTGGCACCCCTCTTGGGCAGAAGCAGGGATGCCGATCTGCTCCACGACGGCTATCTCATCTCTTAGATGAGTCACCTCGATTTGGGAGATGGGCTCATGGTCCCAAGTCCTTGTTGTTTCTGCTAATGCAGTTACACTCTGAAAAGTCAAGAAGATATGATCTGGGATCGACACCTGCTCCTCCATCGTTTCCAGGATATGCAGAGAGACATCTTTGGCTGAAACGGGTATAAAGGCCCATTCCAGTATCATAGTAGGAATATCTTGCTCTGGTCCTCTGGTGGTCAGTGGGTACTGAAAATTCTCCCGTGTTGGGGTAGGTGAATGAATTTTCCCCTGGGCAGGGATATGCCAGTTTATCTATCCGTTTTCCACCACATAGGGATGGTGTACTTTACTTGCATCTGTCGGGAGCTGGCCCTACATATGGTGGTTTCCCACCGTATCAAGTCGGTGGCATTTATTGGCGGGGAGACGTGCCCGCCTATGAGTTTCCGCCACATCTGGGTGGCGGGATTTTTTGATCGCCACCATATCGAGATGGTAGGAGTCAAGAGAATATTCTAGGAGCAGGTCCTGTAAGTGATGGGTCGCCACCACGTCGGGTTGGTGGGCTTCACAACCCTGGGCAGGGATAGGTGCATATCGGGTAGGTGCTGTCCTATGTGAGCGATGAGCGTGGCAGAGCTTGGCGGGGATGCACGCCAGCTCGATTGATGCTTCCATGTCTGGATGGTAGGCCGCCATGTCGGGATGGTAGGCTTTGGAGGAGCGAACATGTGTATGTTTTTGTTTGTTATGTGCCTCCGTGATTGGGTAGCGGAGCTCCTCCTCAGGGAAAAGGGCGATGACCGGTCTTCGGTTGTACGTTTGACACCCTCATCAGGCGGTCCGAGGGGCCGGATCTCGGGGAGCGTGGGCCTGGATCCTAGGGGCCACATCCTCTTGATTGTGAGGATGTTGAGTCTCAGCGTGACTGCGATGACGTCTTCTGGTGGGGGCCTTGGAGCAGAACCCCCGTTCATCGGGAATGAAGTCCTCTGCATGGACCTCATCTGCCTCCCTAAGATAATGAAGGTACATGTTGTCTCATTCCAGGGATAGACTCCCAAAATGGTATGAGAGGGCATCAGGAGATGTTTGGATCTGCCTTTGTGTCCACTGTTGGGTAGGCGACCAAAGGGTCTTGGAGGATTAGAGGGTGTGCATGGCCTCCTCCTCCGTCGGGAGAGTACGATTCACGTGGAACTCTCAGATCAGTGCATCTGAGACCCAGCATTGAAGACACTAGGTTGGTGATGGGGTCCTCCATTGGTGAGGAAGTCCGGTCACTGTGTTGTTGGAATCACACGCCTCAGTGTTCCTTCATGACACCATTGGATCGAAGGGAGTTCTGTGTGGTACCTGTAAAACATTGTAATGAATACAATCATTATACCTATCAAATAAGCATCTCATGTTCCAACACGTAATTAATGGGATTTCTTGGGAATCCTTGTGAGTATAAATGGGGAACAGGGTGGGATTAAGTTAAATTTTTCATGCTTGGTTAAAGATTCACGTCGGGTTCACCATTTTTGGTCTCACGTCGCACGACGGGGTTGTGAGGATGAAACTTGTGCTAACCGATGGTTGATTAGAGAAGGTTGGGTTCTACTTAATCACTCGTATTGGGTGAACCATTTTATGACTCGAAATGCCCAATTGTTCTATATCCATTAATACGTGGACCTTCTTTCCAAAGGCAGGTGTTCACTAGGTGGTTTGACTAGCGATGCTTAAGAACTCACTTTGGTTGAGAGGATGGGATGTCGGGCTCATCGCTCCCTTTTAGGGTGAATTATTGCATATTCCGAGACTCTCTTATAGATTTAAGATGTGTTCATATGTTCATGAATCTTTGGTTTATACCCAAGCATAGTATCTATGGATTACTCCTGGTTGGAAATGCTCAGTTGAACGTAGGGGTTCAGAATCATTTATGCCTGAGGTTTAACATCCCTCGTTGGATTAATGACCCCGAGGAGTCTGGCCTCATTGTGGCGGCACATAGAGTGTCACGGTGAACCGATGTGAAGATAGTGGGATAAATCAGTTGTCGGTCTTGAAGCACATGGAGGCTTCCTACGTACCCTTCCTTGGAGACAGATATCAAAGTCCACGTAGTTCGTATAGGAGTGTTGGAGAACCAACGTGCATGTGGACCTGAGGGTCTGATGGTGATCAATCTGGAACCTCATGGAGGATTCCTACATATCCTTGTGGTAGGGAATCAAAGTCCTCATAGTTTGCATTATGTTGGGGCATATACTCTTAGGAGGCCCATAGTAATGGATTGGGGCTTACACTTTGAGGAGTCCCATAGTAATGGATTGGGGCATACACTCTGAAGAGGACCATAGTAATGGATTGGGGCTTACACTATGAGGAGGCCCATAGTAATGGATTGGGGCTTACACTATGAGGTGGCCCATAGTAATGGATTGTGGATTACACTCTGAGGAGGCCCAAAGTAATGGATTCGGTCTTACACTCTGAGGAGTCCCATAGTAATGGATTGGGGATTACACTCTATGGAGGCCCATTGTAATGGATTAGGGATTACACTCAAAGGAGCCCCATGAGAGGATTTCATGGTCGATGCTTACTCTAATCCCACATGAGTCATGATTGATGTGAGAAACAAGAGGAGGCAGGTACTAGACGATAATGTTGCGAAAGGTGCGTCTGTGGGAAGTGGAGTAGGGCTTACTCATAGAGGCGTCCCATAAATTTGGGGCTTACTCTAAGGTGGATTCCCATGGTGGTAAATCACATAAGAAGAGGGATGCCGCCCCTAAGGAGGATGTAGCATCTCCCTTTTCCATTATTCCCTTTATTGTCCATGGTCATGGGGATCCTGGTCTTGGACTCCGTATTACCTTGGGAATGTGACAAGTGGAGGGACAGAAAGGGGGATCCTGGTCTTGGAATCCGTATTACCGTGGGAATGTGAACCCATGAATGCTTTGGGAATCCACCCAAGGGTTGGGGAATCCCCCTCTCCCCTGTTTCTTGTGGGTATGTGAACTAAAAACGGCACACTAATGTGCCTAAAGGTTACATCACATGGGTCCGGTGGCTCTGGTGGAGGCCTTGGCATGGGGCCGATGAATGGTCCAATGATGGAGCTATAGAGGATCAGTCCGGATTGAGAGTATATTATCTGGATCGGGAGATGGGAACACCGAACGATTTTGCGGGCCACACACATGTATTAGTGGTGGAGCCCTTTGTGTTAGGAGGTGATACATAGTGGGAGAGGCCATCCATTAACCAGGGTGGTCAGCGGAGTGATGGGAATCCCCTGAACCAGGGTGGTCAGCGGACTGATGGGCATCCCGTGAATCAGGGTGGTCCACAGCTTCGGGTTCAGCCCGCGTACTAGGGTGGTACACGGAGGGATCCATGCGAGCAGCGGCGGTCGAGGGTGGTGCTGGTCAGGGGTTCATTGGTCGGGGCTTCACCCGTGTAGGAGGGTGCTACACGGTGCGATGGATCGAAAAAGGGGCATAAACTCCCTGGTCCGCAAGATGTGCATCTGCGGAGGGGCCATGGTTCATGGTCTTCTTTCCTTTTTTATTTTATGTTCGCAGTTCACTATGTTATTATTCATTTTCAGTTCCTTATTAATTCGCTTCCAGCTTCATACCTTTTTTGGATCGCGAACTAGAAGATCGCAGTTTGCGAAATCCTAATATCCTTCCTCAAAAATCCTTCCTCCCGAATCTGGTCGATCTCCCCGAAAATCCCCCCCTTTTTCTCTTCCCCATTGGTATCCTTTTATAGAGTGGGGAAAGAGATGTATCTAGGGTCATGAGGCACATTTTTCGGAGGCCCATGGGAGAAAACCCGGTTTACGGATTAATCAGTCAATCTGCAACATGTGCGGGGAATTGGATGCACCCCCTGCGAACCAAATCAATCTCGGGGACTGCTTCGCGGTCGCGTAGGGTTCCGCCTCCATTTCACGAACAACATAGGATGTGGTCCGGGCTGGTCGACGCGGTTCGCGGCTGGGGCGGTTCGTGAAAGTAAACTGGGTCAGCGGCTATCCTGCTTCGTGCCCGTGGAGGACCTCCACCTCCATTCCGCGAATGACAGCGGTCCGCGGAGGGGCTACTTCACAGAACCGGCCGCGTAGCATTTCCATGGGACCGTTCTGCGGACCGGTTCAGCTTGTTCCATCCTTTTAGGTTTTCCCCACCTTTCCCAATTCTTCTGGGGGAAATTGGGTAGAATCATTCTTGGATAAAAGGGAATTCTCATTCTCTATTGCAGATTTTTCAGGAACCTACAATTACAAAAACACATGAATAAAGATCAATAGGGTATAGTTCCTATGGAAAATGGAAACATAAAAAACACATTTATAAGAATTTTTAATTATCTCCCACATTGTTCCTTGTAACTAGAACCCTTCCTAGACATATAACCCATTATATCTATCATGATATCCTATGGTAAATAAGCATAAGTAAGGGTGATCAAGGATTCTTAGTAAGGGTGAATAATGGAGATATCTATGCGTAAATTGAGAATATGTTTATAAGAACATGAGCAAAAAATTTCAAATCCATATCGAGAATATCAAAGATTATAAACATGAGTCATGGAATAAATCCTGAATGTTCATAAGACATAAATACTAAAGGAATCAAAGAACATATTCCATGATATCATAACATTTTCATGAGACATAGTGTTTTTGAAAAAAAAATAATTATTCAAAATGTTATGTCATGCCAGTCAACCAAAACATTCATAGTTTGTTTGGAATGAGCTAACCAACCATATACCAACATTGAGCTTGGGATAAACTCCTTTGTACCCTCCTCCAAGCCTAGTTTAACAACCCATGTACCATATTTATTTATTATGATAACGTGCATTATTCCCTTTGAGGTCATATAAAATTAATAATTTCCCACTGAATTATAGAGTGATATAGGTCACACACTTACTTGGTTACAACATAACAACCATACATAGTAATAACATAAAACTATAACATAATAAAAACCATAAATATGTGTACCAAAAGCTGATAAAAAATTCATCCAATAATAACCCATAAAAATAAATGGGATTCCTAACACAATTATCATATTAGGACTCATGAAATGAAATAAACATCCAAAATCACTAATCAATTCAAAATTTCTGAAAAATGGGTTTCATAAAGAACTTAATCATAGAATAAAATATGGAATTTAATTTTTTTTCAAAAAAATATCTTCATAAATAACAAAAGTCATCCAGATAAATAATAATAATGAAATACTAGTATATTATCCCTAGTAAAGCCTAATTTAAATTATATAATGTTATCATAAATGGAAAATTATTTCAAAAGATGGCTTGAACATTTATTTTGGAAATGTTGTTTCCAGATTTAGAAATAATTAATAAAAATTAAACAATTTTTAAAATCCATTTCTTTGAAAATAACCTTGGTAATATATAAATTATTCATTAAAGTTCATTTAAAATACATCTTGAGGAACATTAACTTTCTCAGAAATTATATTCTTAAGAAAAATTAATAAAATATTTTGTAAATACATTTCATTCAAATTAAACATTGAAACATATAAATTATAATTAATAATTTTGTGGTCATGATTGTAGACAATACCATTCTTCTCATACACTTCATAACTAATATTCATTTCACATTCTAGGTAAAAGAAAAAAGGGATTTCATTGAAAATGAGAAGAGGGCTTCTTTTAAAAAAATTGGTAAAAAAAATTAAAACATGGAAATAAATTACATTAAACAATCCCATATTAACATTAAAACATTTTTGAAACATTATAAAAAAAAGGATATGGAATAATATAGATTTTCGACAGTAGAGAGAATAAAGTGTGATTTATTTAAAAATATTATGTTTAACTATAAAGTTCATAAATATAATAAAATGTTAGGAAAACTTTTATTTTAATAAATTAACCATGTCATTGTAAAAATTATGTTAATATAGGGAAATATATTATTAAATTTAATCATTAAAAGCATAATCATAAAAAATATCTATAAAGAATGAGATTGTAACATCAATCATTTACCATTTTGGTATCTTCTGAATCATTAATAAAATTAAACTTCCTATATCATTAAATAAAAAATATTAATCATATTAAATGTCAAAGTGGTATTATATACACCATATAAAATAAATTATTGTTGAATTTTTCATATGTCTCCAAGAAATTAAAGAGACACTATAAATACATAACCGTAAGTCTTTAATTTCTTCATACATGACCGAAAATCATATTATATGAATAAATTATTATATATAAATGAATTAAATATCCAAAAGTTTATATATATATATCGTACCACATATGATTTACATAAATCCTTTTATAACTCATCGATCAACAAATCCATGTTAACATCTTATTTCGGGTAATAACTGCTTTTTTTTTCTTGTATGACTCGATTTGTAATTTTTGATAATCAAACATTGATCAATGTTGAATCATTTATGTAATGTTAAAAAGTATATAAATATAATATATATTCATTATATATATATTTATTTTAATCCACAATGGTTATAAAGATAAAATAAAATACGCTATTCATGGAGAAGGTAGGCCTGGTGTACACATTAATGTTGCTTCCATTTTCTCAGAAGATTAAATGAATGAAAAATAAATAATATTTTAAATTTATAGAATAATTATTATTTAATATATATCACGTAAATTACATAATGTTTGACTTATTTCCTTTCATGAACATCATTTCTGAAAAATGAATCACATTACTTCGTGAGGCGGTAGTCCATCATCCATATAAATGGAGATATCATTTTCTCCACAGAATGGATTGTGAGAAGATAAATGTTATATATTTATAATAAAGGTATCTTTTTCTTAAAATATAATATATATAATTATTATTTCTTTACTATCATCCAAGTAAAACATAAATGATAAATATCTAACATTGGTTCATGAGGGGGTGGTCCTCCAAACACATAAGTGACATTCTTGTTTTCAAAAGGTTTTTAAGGTAAGAAAGAAGATATTATATAATAATTAAAGAGATAAATTAATATCATAATATATATATATATATATATATATGTTAAATCCATAATTATATCTGTATGTGATAGGTGGTGATAGAAAATGAATAACGTCATTTCGTGAGGCGTAGTATGTTGGAAACATGATCGAAGAATCTGTTTCCTATTTTAGAGAAGATAAGATGTATATAAGTTATTAAAATAACATAATAAAATCTCAGTATATGGTGTATATTTTTTTATTATCACATTTTTATAATATTTTAATGATTTATAAGTTGATGTAAAATAAAAAAGAAATAGTTTACAACTTTACTTATTCTTTAGACAACCACTTTTGTTTTACCTCAACCATTCATAGATTGGATTTGTGATATAAATATGGACTATTTTATGTGGCGATGGATTAAATTAATACATTTTTGTTGGGATTTTCTGATCCAAATGGTTCTGGAAATGTGAAGAGGGGATAATAATTACTGTCCTTTTATAATTGGGAGAGATAACATATAGGGAATTAATAAAGAGAATAATAAGTCCTAGTAATTTTTAAATGAAAATTGGGTATAAAATGATTCATTATTGAAAACTAATTGTTATAAATTCTATGTAGGTCCATATAATTTGAATTTTTAACATATTTATTGGTCATTTTAACCCTAATCTATTTAGTTTAACCCATAGTAAACCATTTATAATCTTAACCATGGTATTTAATTTTTACTATTTTTCACTATCAATTTTGGGAAAATTTTATGTTGAAAATATTATAAAATATAAATTATTCTGAATTTGAATTTGGAATAAATAATTATAAATTCTATTCACATAAGTTGAATGATTTAATTTAAAATTAAACCTAGAGACATGATGAGAAAGTAGTTGTCTAAAGATAAAATGTCAAGAAGTAAAAACAATTTTATGAAAATGACATTTTAAATTTAATCAACTAAAATAATTTTATTAATAGATATGTAATTGAAATAAATTTACTTTTAAAAACATGTTTAATTTACTTATGTTTTCAAATTCTTTAAATGTAATGAGAATTCTTAGTAAAACCCAATATTTTTAAATATTAATCAAAATATTTATTTTCATATAAAATTATAAAAAATAAATACTAATATAATATTCAATTTATTAATTAAAAAAATAATTTCATTTTGTGAAACACATTTAACAAATGATTCATACATAAATATTTAGAAAATATAAGTGTGCAAGATGTGATAAAACTGTTTTTTAAAAATATTATTTTAAGATTAAAATTTGATTTATTAACATATGATTCCACATAATATTAATTTTTTAAAATTTGACCTATTATAGAATATATAAATTTCTTTAATATTATTCAATAGAAGTCATTTATTTAATTCATGGAGAGAAAACTTGTTTCTCAAAATAAAATTATATATTTTTTAGCAATGATTTACTTTATTTTCAACTAGGGTTTAACGTCCATTTTAAAATAATTGTTCACCATTAATATGAAAACCATATATTTTAATAAAATATTTAATCTTATTCATACCCATCATTCCAAAAGATATGATATAATTATAATATTAAATAATAATATTTTTATGCTACTGTACATTTTGTTAAAATCATTATTTTGACTATAACAAATGTTAAGATCAGAGTTGTGTGTAAAAAAACCTAAACATGGTGTTTTGTTTAATAAAAGATAAAATTGGTGTTGTGTGAATGATATCATAGAAATTAACATTATTTTAAAAAAATATTTCATAAAATCTTGGTGTGTTAAATTTTACCTCTCGTAATAAAATTAAATCATAGAAATTCAAACTAATGCTCGATAATAAAGGGTTTATCATTTTAAATTTACTTTATTGGGAATTCATGTTGTAAAAAATTATTAAAAAAAATCTTCTAGAAAAGGGGGGAAATCATGTGTGATAGTTTCTATACTAATACATAACTAGGTGTTTATATATGATAACATTTATGGGAAGTGAAATCATGGACATGGAATATAAAACAAAGACCCAAATAATATTAGAGAGTGATAGAGAACATGATAAAGGGAAAGTTAATGAGTTAAAATATACCAACATGCTATATATGGAAGTACCTTTTATTCATCTGAAATAATGGTAAATGTAGAATATTTTATTTCATGATCTATTTGATAATGTAGAGTAATTTTCATGAAAAGTTATAATAACTTTATCTCATTTAATTTATAAATAAAATTTCATAAAAATTATTTTCATAAATCAATTTACAATTCATCTCTTAATATATGAGATTAATATGTCATTCTTAAATCTTAAACACATAATAAAAACTATAAAATAACTATGTCTCTTTCCTTATATCACCAATTATTATAAAAACCAAGTGGTTAGAACATTTAATCTAATATGAATAACTTTTCATACTTTGAAATAATACATTAATCTCTAAAACATCCTATAAAATTAATCATTACCCATCTCATTAATAGATAAACTTATGTCACTTCCAAAAATATACTTTTTTAAATAAAGTTGATAACTTTTACAAAACCAACATAAAATTATTCCCTAAAATATAATAAATTATATATTAATTATAACAAACCAAAAATTTGAATAAATTAGTCATATATGGTAATAACTAGAATTATGTTAAAACATTAATCAAAAAACAGATATAATTACACATTCCATAAAAAGCAATATATTATTGAGTATATTAAAATAATTCCAAAATAATGTAAACTCTGTTAATGATATGTAATCCACTTTGTCAAAAAAACTTTAACTAGTTGAAAGCTTGGCAATAATATACAATTTATGTAATCTATTTCCATCATATGCATATCTAAAATAAACACTCTTACCACCTAATTAAGAATATATTAATGTTTATCTTCAATATATGATTAGTTTTCAATAAAATATCACCTTTCCTATAGATCAATTTCCTAGTTATCAGTACTACTGAGCATATTATTGAAAACCATTAATTAAAAAATTATACATATCAATGCTTATATATTTCAAATTTCATATAACATTATTCTTTAATTCCTATACACAAAAAATTCAATCATTCCACTTAATACATAAAATATAAAATTGGACTAATCATATTATTTGTTAATACCTTTTCATAAAATATTAAATATTAATCATCCACAATGTAATCATTTTTTTTACATTTAAAATAAAAAATATTATTAGAATAGACCATACATTTGATATTTCAATTTTTTGCCTCTTCGTTGTGAGAATTCTATCTATTGCTCATACCACCTTGTGGATTCTATTCAGGAATATTACCCCAAGGAAATAAATTTTCATAATTATTATATAATACACATTATGGAAATTCATATTTTGATAATACATCATGGAGACCTATTTTCATATCCATTTCATTAACTAAGAATTACATTTTACCTGGTAAATTTCCTATTCGAGGCAATTCTTCTCCACATATAAAATATATTCTACTTCATTCGAGACAATAACTAGATTCCTTTTTCCCACATTCTGGACATATATGAATATAAAATTTATTTTATGCATAGTCTCCACCACCTGATCTCTCAATAAACATCATTCTTATTTTCTTTAGTGATTCCTAGAGTTTTCTAAGGTGTATTTTCATTACCATAAATAGTGATAAATGATTAGGAGTAATCACAATATCTTTTACTCTAGTTATGATCCAATTTTTTTCTTATCGAAAAATTTTCCATCACATTTAATGTTAACCCAGTTCCTTCAGGTTCCCACTAGGGACTAAAACCAAAAACAATAGTTTGAGAAAAAATAATCATAATGGGAAACCAGATAATGATGAATCATTTAAGAAATTAATAAATCATGACACCATATTTTAAATAAATATCTCCTTTGTTTTAACCTAGAAAATTCATGGTCATCATATATTCAAATCTTTTTGTTACTTTTTAATGAGTTATTTTATTACTAAAGAGTATCCCCCTAGAGTTCCAAACCAGTTGTCTTGTAAGTCCCATTGTCATGTACCAGTAAATGATCAAGTCATGACTGAAGGTCCATTTTTATATTTATTTCCTCTAGGTACATCTATTTCTTATCAATATCTACATGTAGTTATCCATAAAAGGGTTTTGATTGATTTTATACCACTCATTTTATCATTCACTAATATTCTATGATATTTTCCTATACTTATAATTATAATTATACTTTTCATTGGACATATCACTTGGGATCTGAGAAATATCTTCTCATTGTAGTTACTAAAGGTTAAAAAAACCCATCCTTTGTTCAAAAAATAACTATCAAGAATTTTTATACATAGATATTACATATTTTAGTGGAATATTCATTTCATCACCCAAATACACGCCTCTAGATCCTGATGGAATAATTCATTTAGAAATATCAATACATGAAAAAATGGATAATAATAGTTCTATATAATCTATCACTTATTTCTTTATAAATATCACCATTATTATACATATCACACGTAATACCTATCATCAAAACATATTGGAAGGATACATGACAATCGATAAAGTCAAATGATTAGTAAGGGTAAAAATGGGGATACCTAAGAATAACATGAGTATAGGGGTATGAGGACATGAGAAAAACAATTGAAAACACTAAAAAAACCTATCATAGATCAGAAACTTGGTTCATTGAATAAATCATGGTAGTTAATGAGACATGAATAAAAAATGGATAAAATAATATAGGCTATGAGGGAATAACATTAGAATAAGACATAAATTTGGGCCAAACATGTAAGAATAGAAAATCTTATTTCATGCATATCCAACAATAGATTCATCACATGTTAGCAATGAGCTAACCGACCATGTACCTACTTTGGGCTTGGGACAGTCTTATGTTTATCCTCTTTCATGATTGGAATAACCACTCATGTACCCTATTTCTTGCTTGGGATTACCTCACATGTACCCTTTTAACTCATCTATCATTAATCATTACCCTGTTCATTAGAGGGAGATATTGGACCCACCCATATTTGGTTATAACGTAACCACCATCCTTAGTTTTCACGTAACCATCCTCACATTAAGTAAACGTTATATAATTGTTTCTCAATATCATAAAACATTCATATTATTTAAACTCACTAAAATAAAAGGGCTTCATAACACATTTATCAAAACAGATCCTTATGAAAATAAATGGTCTTCTTATATAATTAATCATTTTAGAACCCATAAAAATTAATTGGTTTCATAAAACATTTCATTACAGTACATCCCATGGAAAATAAATTGGTTTCATAATCATCTCTTCATAATAAACATTAGCCATTCAAATTAATAATAACAATGTTATAATTGGATCATATCTCTAATAAATCTTATGTAACTTAAAATGAAGTTAGCTTAAATTGAAAATGATTTTCTATGATCCCATGGTTGATTTCATGGGGAAAATATCCTTTCAATATTTGAAAACAATTTTTAGAATATAAATAATTTTCAAAATCTTTTAATTTGAAAATAAACAATGATACTTATAATGAAATCTAGGAATATCATTTAAATAATTTTTGGAAGAAATTATCCTGTATTTAAAAATTAATTTTTAAAAATTAAAAACCCATAAAATATTTTTTTAAATACTTTTATTTTTATATTATCATTGAAAAATTTAAAGGAATCTTTTATACATTTAGTTCTTATGATATATTATAATACCATTATTCTTTTACACTGTAAAAAAATTATTCCATTAAAATTTTTAGTAAATTCCAAACAATAATTGTTTTTTGAAAATGAAATTAATATTATGTTTACAATTTTTTCTAAAATAAAAAAATAATATAAATGACATTTAAAATCCAATAAGAGAATTAATTTTTATTTGAAATCCTTTTTACAACACATGGATATTGAGAAAATAGGTTTTTGACTGAAGATATAAATAAACTTAGTTTCATTCAAAAACATTATTTTGAACTCTTTTGTATATAGAGAGAAAGAAATGAATAGAAAAAATATTTTAAAAAAATGAACATAGGAGAATAAAATAAATGAAGTTATTTTGAAATAGATCATAATATTTCATCATTGAAATCATAATCATAAATAATCCCGCTAAATAATGAGAATGTAACATCAAAACATTTCGACATGGGTATCTATTGAATAATTGGATTCAATAAGGAATAATATCCAATGAAAATTGAAAATAATTAATGTAAGGATATTCATGATATAATATTTAAAATGTTAAATGTATAAAATATATAAAAGGAACATGTGGTGAATTTGGAATAAGTCTCCCAAAAATAATAGGCAGACTAGAAATCCCTTTCCATAAGTCTTGAAATTATTCATACCCAATCAAAACTAATGTTTAATAAATATATGTTTATTTTAAATATATTAATGTACCATAATTATATATATTATACAATATATTATGTACTTATTCCCTGTTATTACCAATTAATTAACAATTCATTGTTGAAATCATGTCTAGGATAATAAGTACTTTTTTTCATATATGTGTTTCTTTATTTGTTCTATTAATATGATCATTATTCCATAATGTAAATAATGGAACCATGATATTAATATCATATATATATATATAGTATTTTTTTATTTATAGTTATACACAAATATTCTATATATAAAATGGAAAACACTGTTCATGGAGACGGTATGTCGTACATATGCATAAACGTTGTGTTCATATTCTCAGAGGATGAAACAAAATAATGGTAAAATATATATTAACTTTATTTACTCGTTTTTGTGTCTTATATATCACATTTATTCAATAATGATTCCCTTATTACCTTCTATGATGATCGATAGTGAAAAAATAATCACATCGCTTCATGAGGTGATAGTCCATTGTACACATGAATTTCATTATCATTTCCCACACTAAATGAAGTGTAAGAATATATATGTGATATATTTATTAAATAGGTATAAATAATATAAAAATATATAATATTTAAGAATGTTATATATATATATATATTCATTTAATCTATCCTTATTACCATACAATTAAAACACAACTGAAAGACACCTCACATTAGTTCACGAGCTGGTTGTATGTAGTATAAACAAACATTGTTATTGTTTTCCAATGGGTTGGGATTTAAGAATATAAATTTGTTATTATAATTTCATATGAATAATATTATCATATATATCATTTATAAATATTAAATACATATCTACATCAAATATTGAATGGTGTAAATATGAAATGAATAACTTTAGTTTGAGAGGTGGTAGTCTACTGTATGCAAGAATGATGGAAGAATTAAAAATTTGACGGAAGATGAGATATATATATTGGTTATTACATTTAGATAATATAATAAAAAAATATTTCATTATGTTTTTTATTATATTATGATATTTTAATATAAATTCTAGGTTTAATAAGAAGAAGTGAAAAAAATATAGATAGTTAAAAAACATTAACTCTTCTTAGGAAAACATATTTCAGTTTAACCTAAATCATTCCCATATTAGATTATTGATCTAAAAATTTCATTATAATGTGATTAATTAATTGAGAATGAAATTCAGAATGTATTTTCTGGATTAAAGGGGTTTCTATGTGTGAATTGTGGAGGATAGTTTGTGGACTTTAATAAATTGGGGAGAGGAAACATGTTTAATTTTTTAAGAGAATAAAATGATACCCTATTTTTAACATGAAGAAAGGATAAAATGGGTAATTATTTAATAATAGAGGTTATATCGTCGAAATATATCATAAACCTCCATGTTCAAGATGAGGGAAGGGATAAAATAATTTCATGACTATCCTTCTTCAAGTTGAAAAATAGATAATGAACCCTGAGTCCCATCCCCAATAGGACCTATGGTGGTGACCATTACAAAGGGTATTAAAATCTCACAATGATGGGATGAATTAACATTTTTATAGAAATAAATATCAGGGGATAAGATATATCAACCTAAAAAAAACTCTAATATACCCCCACACACAAAAAACAAACAAAAACACACACTCATACTAGAAACCAAAATCCATCCCACATGCATGTTTAAGGTGAAACAGGTAGAAATACAATGAAAACATCCAAAGTAAATACCAAAAGAACTAAAAAAATATCAACACAACAACTATCCCAATGTATGAGCTAGTAATGTCCATCACGGTCCAGTTAATCTCCTTGGAAACCAAAAAATAGTTATATATATATAGGGTGAGCATACAAGTATAATCAGTAAGAAAAAACCATGTCACTCTTGAACAAGTGAGAGAACCATATTAATTCCCATGTGAGAAAATAGAGAAAACTCAAAATCACCTAAAAATGTATACTATCAACCCCAACATCACTAAGGAACTCTCACTAAATAACACAAGTCAAGTATAGTAAATTAGTAAGAAAATCTATATTTGAGTACCTCACACTAAATACCATTGGTTAACTACTCATCCCTAATGGAGAACATCCTAATGGTATCACGGTCTTCCACAATCCCCACTGTCACTACCTGCCTGCACAAACTTACGCCACACACTAGATAACTTCCCATCTATTGAAAATAAAACCACCAACCCAAAAACTAATACTAAATTCACCTGGGAATGTACAACATATCTCATCATAAAGACACTTGGGAATCACACGTCACCCGCAGATACCAAGGACTTATAACCGCATCAAAACCTGCCTGAATATTCTATGGATACTAATGACCTGAAGAGGGAGTAGAGAATATCCAAAAACCATCCATCCATACTCCCACTGGGATTCTAGAAAGGGACACCCTCCACAAAAAAATGGGGGCGTTCACCATGTAGTGATCATAACTGGTATGATGCACATAGAAATCACAAGGAACTACAAGTATATTAATCGGTACTAAACACTCATCCCAACCTATGGGTTTTCAAGAAAACACAACAAGCACACACAAAACATCCCTCGCTAGCATACCTACATGCACATATCACAATGAAGGATGATCACATACATAATGTTAAAATAAAACCCCCTTAAATATAATCACATAGATGATATTAAGCATTTACCATGTATTTCATCCATACATGGGAAACTACCAACAACCTAATGCTATAAATAGAAACATAATAGACACTCTCTTGACAAAAGTTCCACGAAGCATTTAGATAAAGGCTCACACAAGGTAACACCATCCGTTTTTAAAATTATCCTTCCTAAACTATCATTGAAATACATGTTTCACCAAAACCACAACATCCATAAAAAAAACCAAGCTAGCTTGTAGTCCCACTGCACACTACCCTTTTTTGAACATATCCACCACCATTCTTCAAATTCATGCCACCCTATCATTCATCTCAACAAGTAAACACTCAACACAACTCATCAATACCATAATAGACTACCCTACTATATACCAATACTGAACTGAATACAAACAATAACATAAACATAAAACAACCCAAATCTACTGCCCCACATCCCAACCACTTCCCAAATGAAGTCCCACTCTATAAAAAGTTCATTTGTTCCACAATAAACTAGTCTCTTAACCAGATATTCCATTACACCATATGTACCACCCGTACTTAGAGCCACACTCCCATTCAAAGAACCACTTGACCAGCATTAAACACGGGGTCAATAAATACATACACATTATAAATCCACGCCGAATTGCAAGGAATATTCACATGTAGAAACCCATGTTGTTTAATTCCTCATTGATAATTCAGGGGTGATCACAGAAAAAGTATTATCCTAGGGAATTTCTATATTTAACAAGTATTACATGGTTAATAAATTTTATAATTTTAGCAATTTGATAGGGAAAGAACAACAACAGATATTGACATGTCATATAGGTGTGCAAACAGAGGCCACCAAAAACCCTGATTTTCAAAAGGCATACAACCCTTATAAAACACAACATGAATCAAGGATAACATATAAAATAAATTTATCATCATTATCCTATTTTAAGACCAAAATTTATTAATTTTTATTATCTTTGTTAAATTTGGGTCCAACTGTATCCCTAAGGTGACATGTGTACACCCAACACGCATGATACAAAATTAAAAGAGAGATGAAGGGATCCCTACTTCTAAGAACATATGACCATAAACTCCTCCATATGCCAAAACATGGGGTCACACAAATAACATTAGATCCCAATGAAGGCCAAATCTGTAGGCCACAACACAACATAGGACTCCATATGTAAGAATGACTCACAGAGCACTAAGAGAAAAAGAAAAAACATTGGAAAGATAAGACCCTATAATAAAAGATCCAGATTCTATATCGATGGATGGAAAAGGTTTCCAGGGACATTAAAGTTGGATCATGGTTCAGATTAATCTATTTTACTATTTCAATGTGCAGGAGGGTTAGGATATTAATTATATAATTAATAACATTTGAAAAATTATTAGAAACAAAGGCAAAATGTTTTAAACTCAATTTATATCAAATAAAACATAATAGGGAAAAACTGAAAAAACTGGAAAAATATGGAAATGAATCATTGATGGGAGAGTCAGCAAAAGTGACTCACTGACACCTGAATCACTGAGGTGGCTCATTTAATTGAGTATCTAATGTGACCCGCTGATAGTGACTCACCGACGCAACTCACCGACACCCAACCTACTGATTCCTAGACCTACCGACGCATGAAGCTTCTGACACCAAGACCTATGGACGCCCATACCTACCGATGCCTTGACCTACCGATGACCAGACCTACCAAAACTCATTCCTACCAATTCCTAGACCTACCAATACTGGGCTACCAATGATGAGTCTTCGACATGTCTTACTTATGAAAAAACTAGAAATTTGGAAAAAAACATGAAATGATCTATTGTTGCCTCCCATAACACCCCCAACACTATATTTTGACAAATTAATTGACTAGGGAGGTCTGGAATATAACATAAGATACCTCCCATACTAATATATTCCCCATGAATTCAAAACCAACTCGAGAAGAATGAGGTGTCCGATAAACCACCATGAAAGGCACATCTCAAGGGTAAACCACCTTGTGTTGTTTGAAAGATGTAGTGAAACTGAGTCATCCAAGAACACCTCCACCAATATCTTCTAAAAAAATAATCCTCAAGATACATTTCATATGAAACAGCTATCCAGACACATGAAATAGGTAATTCCTTCCTCTATGTCAATATACTATCCTCTATGGGTGGCCCTATCTCTCACCCATGGGTTTAATCGCATCTTAATTAATGCGTCTTGATTAGGAATCTAGTATCCCCCCTTTCACATGTTAAGACTTCATCGTTATTTACAGAACAAGAAATAAACTCATTTTATAAACAAGTTTCCATCATTACATCATAATAAAAAGAATATAATAAAAAATAATGAAAACAATATGTATTGGGCACACATTTTCACTTCTCAATCCCAAGTAATCTTCATAAGGAAACCATGCCTCCACAATATGTGAATCAATGAAATGGTATGTCCATGCAGTACCTTCTATTGATGTTCCTTGATATCTAATAGCCACTACACTAACGTTTCATCATATTTGATTTTCAACTCTCCCAGTCAATTATGTGGCAGTCATCATGTAGATACTGATGAAGCTGGGAGACATGAAAGAAATTATGTATCCTCTCCAACTGCGGTGGAAAAACTAACTGGTACTCCACCTTTCCAACTCTGCCTAAAAACATGAATGGTATAATGAACCTGATATATTATTATTCCCTCATCCAAATGTATTATTCCCACATAGAGGGTAAACCATCAAGAACATGTGGTTTCTAACCTCAACACCAAGGTCCTTTCCTTCAATCAGAATAAGAAGTATGTTATTGTAGTTCTTCCTTTATCCTTTCACAGCTATTCTACACCTTCTCGATTGTACTCTACAACACATTCAGACCAAGAATAGCTACCTTCCCAACATTGGTAAAACACAAAGGTGAACGACATGACCTTCCATATAATACTTCGAATAGATCTATGCTATTTGATACAGTGATAGCTAATGTTGTAAAAAAATCAACAGACAAAAAATGTTGCACTTGAGTCCCACCACCATGCTTGCGACATATCCTCCAACATCTAAATGGTCCTCTCTTTCTGCCCATCTATCTGAGGGTTGAAATTAGTGATGAAGCATAATTGATTTCCAAAAGCATGCTGAAATCCCCTCCAAACTCGTGTGGTAGAACAACTGTCTTGTTCAGAGAAAATGGATCTTATAACATCACGCAGCTGAAAAAACTCATCAATATACATATGTGCTAAGGATTCCACTATTACAGACTACTAAATAGCTAAAACGTGATCCAATTTCCTCAGCAAATACATTATTTCCAAGATTTCATTTCATCCTCCCAAAGCCTTGTGTAACAGTATGAAAAAATCCATTTAGATGTCATCACACTTCCACTCAAGGACATCTATGGGCAGAAACAGACTGCCAGGAACATTGTGCTCCTCCATCACTTGATGAAACACTAGGAACATTCCCAAAAACTATGAAATCTTACTACTTCATCTCTGGCCACCAAAATTGCTTCTTTAAGACATGGTACTTATTGGAAACTCTTAGGTGTACCACAAAATATGAGAAATAAAACTCACTGAGCACTCTGAGATGAATATCCACTAGAAAAATAACCTTCCCACAGAACAAATCCTGATTACGACCATCCTCCATCCATCCCTCAAGATCATCACCCTGGTTAATGTGATCATGCATCACCTCCACCTCTGATTCTCCACAATAAGTCTCCTCCACCTGCATCATTATAGATGACTACACCGTTATCTAAAACAGATAACCTCTGCTTCCACACATTCCTACATCTATGTGAAAGGCATCCAACTCCTCTATATCCCTCTAGGAAACCACAGATTCTTGAACCACCTCTTTCTGACACTTCCTACATAAAGAATCAGGCACAAAATTTCCCTTCCTAGGCTGTAAGATATCGTGGTGTTATTGTCCTGAAGAAAATTCAGCCACCTATGATTCCTCAAGTTCATATCTCACATGGAAAATATATACCTCAATCTCATATGATCTCTGAACCCCACAAAGATCTAGCTAATGAGGTAATGTTGTTATAAATTCAATGTGAACACAACCACAAATTTCTCCAGATAATGGGTGGAATAGTTATGTTTATGGTGATGTAACTACATTAACCCATAACGGATCACTCCCCATTACTGCATGGCACACACCCGAAGACTAGAAGAGAAGAATAAGAATCCCCTCCAACATTAAAACCTCCTATATCCACCAGAGAACTGTAGTAATAACCAAATTCCACTTTAAATAGCCAAATTCTTATTGGTAGTGCTTGATCCACACAAAATCTTGGAAATTTTTTGTCATATCTGTCAAGGGAGTGACTATTGAAGAGAAATCAGGTACAAATATCTAGTAACAACATTCAAGTCTGAGAAAACTATGAAACTATGTCACATTATTGTGTGATTCCAAATTAACAACAACCTTGACCTTCTAGAGGTCAAATTATACACCCTAATGACACACTTAATGTCCATGCAATGAGACCTCTTGTGTTTAAAACACGTAATTAGACAACATCCCAAAGAGCTTGTGGCATCAAAGAACCTCCAAGATAATTCTGAGATTCTTGGTATAATCATACTATGACATCAAGTAGATCATGATCTAATTGATTAAAATGATGATGAACAGGTCTAGGAACTCTTGGAAGAGATATCTCTTAAGACCCATGAAAACAGATGGTGCATCTACAACACTGAGCGACATGACCACAAACATGAAGTGCACATACTGTCACCCAAAATAAGTCTTCAGGATATCATCCTCCTTGACCCTAAACTCGTGATATCTAGAACACATATCTATCTTATAGAACATACTTTCTCTCTTATTCTAGTCGAAAAGGTGATTTATCCTTGGGGGAGGGTAGTGGTTCTTTACCATTATCTAATTCAATATCCTATAGTCTGTTTACATGACTTGACCACCATCTTCATTCTTCTCAAACAAGGTCGGGGCACCCCATTATGACAAACTAGGCCGGATAAATCCATTACTTAATAAAATCATCAATCTGAACCCCTATCTCCCATTTCTAAAAATGTGATATCCGATTAGGAGCCGTCAAGTTTAATGAAGCACTAAGCTGCAAGTCTATTCGGAAATCAACATCACATCGAGGGGGTAGATTCCGAAACTCCTTTGTAAAAACATCCAAGAACTCCCTAATAAATATGGGAACCCCAACCATCTTAGAATCCACTGATTTCACTAAAATCTTAGCCAACATGGAAAGAAGATGCTTTACACTGTGATTTACAATCAGAAAACTATTCTCACCCAAAAATGAAACACGTTGGCTATCCACGTCTAAATACATGAATCTTATCCTAAATCAGTCGATGATATCATGCATGGAAGATAAACAATCCATACAAATTATGACACTATATGGATGCATCTTTAGTAAGAATAGATCCACAAAAGACTGATGCAGCCCCAATATCAGACTAAATACCTTTAAAACATTAAACAAGATGGTCTGAACTCAAACTTTATACTCAAAAACATGGGAGAAAAATTATATATATTTCTAGTCCTAGAGAATGGGCTATACTAGGTGTAACAAATGAGTGAAAATATTTCGAATTAAACGAATAACATGAAAAAGTACATAAGACACTGATCATACTCAAATGATCTCTTTCATTGCTCAATCAGTAGCCTTTGTGGTGTACAAATAACAATGACTATATCCAATTCCCCTCTATTGTTGACTAACTCCTCGGGCACATCCAACTCAAGGTCTTAGAGGAATATCCTGAGTTTAGCCTCCACCTACTTCATCTCCTATTAGTTGAGTAGGAGGTTGGTGTCACTACTAATGAAACAGTCTCGCCAACAACTGCTACTAGGGAGGGCGCTGGACCTACTCACCTCCACCATACTAATTTCAAAATGGGAACTTATTCTTAAGTTCCCCTAACCATTAAAAATCAAAACACCTCATACCAACACCTATAGGAAATTCTCTAGGATTGAAAGGTCAAAACTGAAACTACTGACGTCAACTCCCCGCTGGCCAAAACCTCGAAGACCTTGGCACCTGAGACCTGCTTCTGGAAGCCTTTACCTTTTTAAAACCCTGTTGGATCCCCTCTACTGGTATAAAAAATTGAAATTATATCCTCTCAACCACATCCTCCTTCTTTTGGACCATAATGTTAGTCATCAAAGTGAAGGGAGTAACTATGCAATGGAGGGAAGGAAGGAGTGCCTCCTCTAAGCGTCTTGCCTGATAGTCCTCATCTAGAATGAGATCTAAGGAAAAGTGATGTAGATCCTTGAAATTTATCCCCAATTCACATACCGGAAAAATCAATTACTAGAGGGAGAGTAAATCATTCCCCTTCTCGACCATCATGCTCGAAGAAAGGAACTATGCCAGAAAGTCTTTTTCAAAATCAACTCACAAAATATCTTCCTCCATTCCCTCCCCCATGTATGACCTCCACCACTGAAACACATCTCTCCTTATCCTACTAACTACCAATGAAACCTAATACTCCATTGAATCCAATATCAGGCTAAAGGTGATATCATGATCCTCGATCCATCTCTCAATCATTTTGTCAGATACACATTCCTCATATTTTCTAATTGTCGACATCTATAAATAATGAAGTGTCTTTTACCACGGATTTTACTACTCTGCTAGATTAATCCCCTTCCAATTTTCTTGATTGTCCTGCTGATCCACTTTTGAAGGATGAATGGATTCCATAGTATTATGGTAAAAAATAAAATCCAAATCCTTAGTAGTATGAAATTTATTTTGGAATCATTTGACCTTTTTTTTAGTTTCCAAAAAAGGGCAACAAAACATGAACACAAGTCATCATGATGCATGTACCTTTCCTTGGGTCGCTACCCTGTAAATAGTATAGCCTCTCTTGGTCATTAAATAAGATATGAGTCCTTGCATCAGATCATGAGGGGCCTAATAATCCCATTTCCTAGTAGGTCTTCCCTTGCATATTTCAAACACGAAGACCGCCTAACACCTCTTCCCTACCATATAAGTCCCCAACTTCAAACATTATATAAAATAACTATTTAAAATATAATTAAATTCTATAAAAAACAAATTATCTTTTTGGTTTAGTGTTTATGAATGATAGGACAAAACAAATAATTATCCACCAACAATCATACAATGTGGGTACCATTAAAACAATTTCCAATTTCTTCCAAAACATAATTTTTTTATCCGAAAACAACAACATAGTTTCTTTAAAAAACCTCAAAACATTTAACATTACTTTTCTCATTCTCTTACACCTCCATAACCTATGAATACATTTAAAAACTTGGGATGGGCATAAAAACATCACTAATGGATATAAATTGATGGAAGGAATCCATTAGATAAAGAAAACTTATAAGCCCATGAAATCATTTTCACAAAGACATATTTATCACTCTTATATACTTTGTGAAACATGATTTTTCCATAAAACATTAGGAAAAATATATATAAACATAAAGGTATCATTGGGAATTACTTAATTATATTATAACCCTCATGAATACATTATGATTTGGAACCCACATGGCTACCTTACAATATAACCCAAATGGATACCTTGATGCGTAGCCATCGTAGCTACACTTAGAGTAACCATACGACCGACCTCCAATTTATTCATACCCAATGATTTTCATGGAGATAAAATTCCATACCTTAAAAATAAAAATTTTCCATGATCCATAACATAATCATAAAACGTGAATAAATTCATAAAAACATTTCTTTTGAATTTCGTAAAATAGAATTATAAAAGAGTTTTTTTAAGGAATGTCTCTTAAAAATATCATATAATTGAATTGAGAATTAATTGAATAAAAGGATTATCTGTATACAATATAAATCTAGTTAATAAAAAATAATATAAACAAATATTAATTACACACACATTCTTAGTTCCACATAGTCAATAAAGTCGAAGGATAACCCAAAGAATAGAAATTCGGTAAAGTAGTCCCTTACCTAGGGTTACTCTTACTTAAAACTTGTTTAAACATGATTTATAATAATTAAAATAGCGCTATTAATAATTTATAGAAACATATTATTTATTATATCACCTTAAATGATCATTTTATAATATCAATCAACCCATTTACTAATAATATTTTGTTTTTTTTATTGTTTCATGTGCGTTCATTGCATGATTTCCATGGTCAGTTCCTAAAGGATTTCATTATTGAATATAAGAATTACTTAAAAAGATAATGAAATGGTATTAATATGTTTCCATAATATTAAATGATTCCATAAATCATTTTTTATATTTTATGAGGATTAATCATTAGATAAATTATTAGTGATACTCATTTATATCATTTTGGCAGTCCTTCGATTATCACGAACTTGATTCATCATATACAATTAATATTATTCATATAAGATAATTCCCAAACAATTGAGAGGTCTTAAATAATCATTAATAACTATTGTATCCATTAAATTATTTTTACAACTGGCTTTGAATGACGTAATGAAAATTGAATACACATCATCCACAATGTTGTAAATTGACACATCATAGATGATTTTTTTATTTTTAGAATAAGTGGATGAGGAGAAGAATAAGGATGATGAATTATTCCACAAACATGATAAAAAAGCATCATAAAAATAATAAATAAGGTTTAATTCCTCTTGGAAAATGGTATAATAAAAAAGTATAAGAAAATAAATGAATTTAAAAGAAAAAACAAGAAAATGAAAGGCTATTTTACCTCTTGATCACTTTTCCTTGAGGTCCTCCATAAGGAATTTGGATTTTTCCTTTTGGTGAGATAAGAATATATTGGATGTGTTTAGGGGTCTTGGGAAGGGGATTGGGTATAATTTAGGCAATTCACAAATCTTGTGAGGTGTTAGAGGAAGAGGTGGGTGAGGGTGGTATTTATAGTGTAGGAGAGGAGGGGTTTTCCATTATTTCAATCCTTAGTTTAATATTTTTTTCTCAAGATCATGAATAGTTTTGATTCATGTGACCCTAAAGAGTAATGGGAACATGTAAGTTTTATCCAAGGGTTCTTACATTAACCATGATTCTAGGAATTTTGTATTTAACTAATAATTTATATATACGGTATACTATTGTATTTAACTAGTCATAAAAAAATAAAAAATATCAAAAAAAAACTCACACAAATTCACCTTAAAAATGTTTCAATGTTGTGATTTATAAAATGAATTCCATTTTTTGAAAATAAGTTTCTAAATATTATTAATTTAATTTTTAAATAAAATAACATTTCATTAAAAAAATAGCAATTTTAAAACTACAACTGATTTTATATCACCTTGAAAATTTAATCTAGATCTCATTATCATGTAACTTTAATCAAATAAAACAAAAATAGGATTTACTATTCATATGTGTCATATTACTATTCATATTACTATTCATAAGGGTATGTTATTATTCAACAAAAATACAAGTTGGTTCTATCAGACAAAAAATAACTTACTCATCACTACTTTAGATGTCTGTTTTTTTAAATTAAAATCATATAAGAGGAAAAATTATGTCAATAGATAGTTAATAAAGATATTTATAAAATATGTTCATTAAGTAGCGATTCATTATTTCATGCCTTTCAATTTATTCTTAAAAACATGGGGTGTTACATTATCCCCACCTTCTTGAAATTGTGTCCTTGTAAATTTTTTATTTACTTATTAAACAAGTGAGTGTACCATTCCCTTTTAGAATTTTTAGATCCCCATTGTACTTCTTCATCCTTAATGTTTCTACACAAAGCCATTACCTGGTTGATTACCTTATTATGCAATACATGTTATTTTTTATCATGATTTTTAACAGGTTTCTCTACATAAGAATGTTTATATTCTAGATGAACTACTTCTGGGCTAAAAAATAAGATGAATTTGGCACATACATTCTCAAAATCGAAACATAAAATCTTTTTTTACAAGAGATAAACTCATTTTAAAATCTACTTGGTAAGAGACTGGTCCAAATTTTTCATGGATTTCATAATGTTCGATGAAAAGTTGAATTACCTTTCTTTTCTTAGCAAAACACATAACACTTTTTCATGGTGATATTATAAATAAACATGGTCACCATTCTTGAAAAAAAATGCCTTTCATCCTGTTATCTACATTACTTTTATATCTTCTATGAGTTGTCCGCATGTGTTGATGGATCCTCTTCACTTTCTCATCCATATCCTCCATAAATAAAGGAATCATAAACACGATTTCCCCAACTTCAACCCCAAATTTTCGGGGTTTACAACACTTAAAATAAAATTCCTCAAAAGGTTCCATCTGTATACTAAAATAAAAAAAATTATTAAATGAAAAATAAAAAAATATATTGATCCCTACTTCCCTATATTTCAATTGAATAATCTATAAGCATATCTTCAAAATTATAATTTTTCTGTTATGACTTCCCATATGATTGAGGATGAAATGTTGTACTACAATTTAATTCTATTCCCAAAAACCTATGATGGAATTTCCAAAAGTTAGTATTGAAACTAAAATCACAGAAAGATAAAATGAAAAGTTTAACTCCTTTTAACATGACAATAACATTAATGTAAAATCGATAAAGCTGGTCCAAAGACATCGTATCTGAAATATGAAGGAAATGGTAAGATTTAGTCAGCCAATAAACAATAAATCATATTTCATTGTCACCTTGAGAAGTATTTGTTAGCCTCACAATGAAGTCAATGTATATATTTTCCCATTTCTTCTATGGAAATATATAAGGGTAAATTATTTCCTTCAATAACTGTCAAACTACTTTAACCAATTGTCATGTCAAACATTTCACAACAAATCTATAATATCTCTTTTTTCCATCCCACCAGCAATAGCCTCTATAAATTTTTGTTCTTCCAAGATGAACTAAAAAAAGAACTATGACCTTCACATGAAAAATCTTTTTTCAGTTGGGAATCATAAGGAACAAACAATATTTTTCCAAATGTAAAAACACAATCATTATCAATGTTAAATTATAGAAACTTACCCATTTTAACTAATTATACCTTTTTTCTATACCCCTCGTCTTCCTTATCACATTCTTAATTCTATGTGACAGTGATGACTGCATGGAAACCTGAAACAAAACATTGTAATTTCCTGAGCAGAAAAAATTCAATAAAAAATTCATCAAATCATTAATCAAGGGGTCATGTTCCAATCATAAAATGATTAATGATACATGATGTTTTTGATTGAAGGAATCCACCATTGTGTTTTTATTTTCTCAAAATTTAATTGATCGTGAAATGATAAGCCTTTATCAATTAAATCCATCTTCTGTGCCTCATTTATAGTACCTTATGAGTGAATATATACATCATACTTTATGGTTGGTATAAATTTCTCATTTGGGTTCGTATAAATGATGCCTTACAATTTTCAAAGATAAAAACCATAGCTGCTATCTCCAAATCATGTGTGGGATAATATATCTCATGAGGTTTTTTCTGTCTTGATGCATTCAAAATTACCAGATCATTCTAAATCTTAACAAAACAATGTCCCTTCAATAAAACATCCTTATAGATAAAAACATACCATTTCTAGATGGTACGACCAAAATTGGAGTATTGACCAATCTCATCTATAGTTCCTGAAAACACTTGTCAGATTCTCATGTCAAATTAAATTTAACCCATTTCCATTTAAATTAATTAGTGGAATATATAATTGTGAAACTTTTTTTTCAAACCATCGATAATAACTTACCAGTCAAAGAAAAATGCGCATCTTTGTAACATTTTTAGGACATGTCGATCCATCAAAAACGTTATTTTTGGAATGATCAACTATAATTCCATCCTTATTTACAATATTCCAAGGAAAATAAGTATGTTTCAAAGAAAATTCACAGATGCTAAATTTTACATTCAGTTTCTTTTCGTTATGGGTTTGAAAATTACCCTTAAATTTAATTCATGGTCATCTCTAATTTTATAATATACAATAATTTCATTAATAAAGACAACCATAATCATATACAAGAACTCATGAATTATTCTATTCATAATAACCATGAATTAAATAAGTTCATTAGTTAACCAAAAATACATGAAGAAAAAACTCATAATGCCTATATCTAGTAAAAAACACAGTCCTCAGGTTGTTTTCTTCTTTTAATTTCTACTGATTGTACCATGAACTCAAGTCAACATTCAAAAAATATTATTCTCCCAAGATCTTATCAAACAAATCATTGATATGAGGAAAAAGATACATATTTTTAATAGTAATGTCCTTAAATTGTCTATAATCAATGCAAATACTCATTAGACCATCATTATTTTTGAAAAACAAAATGGGAGCTCCCCATAGTTAAATACTAGGATGAATGAACCCTTTAACACACAACTAATTCAACTATGTTTTTAAATACAAGATTTTTTATTTGAGCCATTATGTATGGGGGTTTTCTATTTTTCGTAGAATCTCTAACTAATTCAATTGTGAATCCAAATTCTTGGTCAGGTATAAAACCAGGTAACTCGTTTGAAAAAACATGAAGGTTCTCATATACCACTTACACATCATTAATATGAATAGTTACCTTGTTTTCATCAACATGATCATGATAAATTTCATTTCTATCTTTCTACAGTTTCTCATATTCCTTTTATATCATCAATTATCTGAGTTAATTCTACTATAAAAAATAATTATGAAAACTAACTTTTTTAGCTCTATAATCAATCGTATAATGATAAACAGAAACCATATCCATACCAACAATGAAATAAAACTCTAATAAGGGGGAAAATATGGTTTTCAGATAATGTCCTTTCATATATAACAATAGGAAGATTTGTAAAATTTCTTTTTGTAGAAATATCCCCCCCTGGTGTTTTCATAATAAGATTGAGTATCATTTGTTGAGGTGATATTTCCAATTCAACAGAAAATTTATCAGAAATAAATGAATGTGTAGACCCCGTATCAACAAATGTTTACAAAAATATGAGTAAACAAACAAGGTACTTGATACACCTTCATTAGATGGCCCAAAGCCTACTGGCGTAGTTTCAAAGGATATCACTACAACTTTTTTGCTTAGAGTTTGGATTCTTTTCATCATTTGGATCTCTCTTGGGTAGGTATTTGCATAATAACCCATATCAACACATTTAAAACACATTATATTTTCCTTATCAAGTTTAATTTTAACATCTTTTTCATTACAATCTCATTCCTTATGTTCAAAGGTACCACATATGAAAAACATCCCAGTTTGGATAAGGCCTCCTCTAGGGTTCCTTTTACCACGATTTTCACAAAATGTAAATTGAACATTCCTACCATCATATTTCGTTGATTGATTTTTATCCATCACATGCCAATTGGACCACTTCTTCTCTTTATTCTAAAAGTACACATGATAATCAGAAAAATCCATTTCTACCCTCTTATCAGATTTTATAGGTTTACCATAACTTCTGAATTATCGAGAGTCCAATTCCCTAAGTATCTCGGCTTCAATCCTGAGTAAAAGTGATTGAATTTTCTTTCCTGATACTGAATAATATTTGGAGATTACTTTTCCAATCGGGTGAATTTTTCTTCATACACAACTGGCAGATCATCCTCCTTTTTCATTAATTCCAGGAAGTACTTATCCATCCAAAGTATAACCACCACAAAAAAAATGTTTTTCAAGGAAAACACATTTAAATTAATCCCACTTTAGGGCTTCAATATACTTTATATCCTTGATATTATTGACCATTGACCACCACTGCTCAACTTCACCTTCAAAATGATAAATGGAAAGACCAAAACTATGATTATCTAAATATATCATAACATCAAATATCATTTCAAGGGATTTAATCCATCTTTTAGCCGCTAATGGGTCATAAGAAAAACTGAAAGAAGGAGGGTGTTTCATTATAAAATGTTCCACTATCATCACATGAAATTGTGAAATCTATGGTTGTTCACTTGCATGGATGCCATTGATATTCATTACCTATGTCACCAAATCAATTACCCTCACACATTTATCGGTTCATATTCCCACCATTCCTGGTTTTAGATTCATTAACATATCAGCCTCTTGGTTCCTTCGAACTTCATCTTCCATGTTTCATTTGAGAAAAACCATTATAAATAGGAATATATTAGATGAATAAACAGGTTTATATTTAAATTATATATCATTGAAGCATATAAAAATTGTAAAAATAATTTATGGTATTCTATTAATATAATAATAACTCTAAAGGTTATCAAATTTTTTTATACCACCTATAAGGACCCATCATTAATCATTACACAACATAGCTTTTTCAGCTAGATTTCACATCTTTACAAAACCAATGATCTTTTTTGGTTTAAATTTTCCGAATTTTAGGACATAACAAATACATATCAACCTACAAGAATACAAAGTGGGTACCACTAAAATAGTATACATTTCTTCCAAAACATAATTTTTTTAACAAAAAACCACAACATGATTTCTTTGAAAAAACATCATAACATTTAATGAAAAAATTTAAAAACAAGGAATGGACATAAAAAATGTAATTCAGTAATTAAAAAATAAGGAAATAAACCTTTTTTCCATGAATACATATATTCATAAGAAATAATTTTTACGAAGACTTATTTCTCACCCTTATATACTTACATTGTGAATCATGGGATTTACATAATACATATGAGAACATATACAAAACCATAAAGTTTCATTTTGTAATTACTTACTTTTATTGAAACCCTCATGTATACCCTATGATTTGTAACCCTCACAGCTACCGTATAATATAACCTGCATGGCTACCTTATGGTGTAACCATCACAGTCACACACAGAGTAACCACAAAATCATCCTCCAACTTACCCATAATCAATGAATTGAAGGTATATATAGGTCCCAAAATTCGTCATAATATATTTCCATGAACCATAACATAATCATAAAACATGAATAATTTCATAAAAACAATTTTTTTAAATTTCGTAAAATAGAATTTTAAAATGGGATTTTTAAAAAGAAAGACTCTTAAAAATATCATATAATTGAAGTTTTAATTAATATAATGAATGTATTATGAGTTAAATTGTAAATAAACATAATAAAATATATAATACACAAAAACTCATTACAAAAATATTCTTAGTACCACATAATCAATGTAGTGGATGGAAAACCCAAAGAATGGAAATTGGGTTATGAATTCCCTTACCATGTGTCCGTATTAATCCAAACTTCATTAAAAAATCTGTATAATGGTTAAAATAATGTTATTAATATTTTAAGGAAAAATATTTATGTTTATAACACCTTATATGATCATTTTATAAAATCATTCACCCATTTATTAATAATACTTTGTCCTTTCCCTTGTTTCATGTCTGTTCTTTACATGATTTCCAAGGTCAGTTCGTAAAGGATTTGATTTTCAAATAAAAGAAAAACTCCATAAGTGGAATGATATGTTATTTATATGATTATAGAATATTAAATTATTTGATAAATAATTCTGGTTATATGGTATGGGGATGAATCATTCCATAAAACATAAGTGATACTTGTTTAGATCATTTTGGTGGTTCTTCAATTATCACCAAATTCATTCATCAAATACATTAATATTATGAATATAAGTTAGTTATAGAACATAATAGAGTTCATAAAATATTGTTTAAAATTATTTTAACCATAAAAATGGTTTTAAAACCTGATTTTAAGCGAGTAAAGGAAATTGAAGACACATCATCCATGATGTCGGTAAATCGATACATCATGGATGAGGTATTTAGTTTTAGAATAAGAGGAAAGGGGAGGAAGAATAATGATTAATTTTTCCAAAGACATGATAAAAATACATAATATAAATCACACTAGAGATTTCATGTCTCTTGTATAATGGGATGATAATAAATTATAGGAAAATAAAATAATTGAATAGATAACACAAGAAAATGAAATAATATTTTTACCTCTTGATCTCTTCTCCTTGAGATCCTCCTTAAGTCCTTTAGTTTTGGGTTTTTTGTGACACCTGATGGTCTTGGACATGGACAAGGGCCTTGGTAAGGGTATTGTAAATAATTTATACAATGGTAAAATCTTGAGAGGTGTGATATGAAGAGGGGGTGGGGGTGGTATTTATATTGGATGAGAGTATGGGTTTTCGATTATTTTAGTCATTAGTTTAATATGTTGCTCAAAACTAGGAATAATATTGATTCATGTGACACTAAAAATAAATAAAGAGAATTATAGTTCTAAACAAGGGTGATTACATCATCCATGATTCTAATAATTGTTTATTTAACTGATAATGCATATATACAGTATATTACTGTATTTTAATATTCATCAAAAATTCAAGAATTCCAAAAAAATCCCAAAAATTAACCCTATTCATTTCATGATGTGTATGATTCAAAAAATAACTCAAATTATTTTAAAAAAATTTCTACATATGATTATTTTAATATTAAATGAAAAAATATTCAATTTTAAAAGTAAAATTTTTAAAACTATAACTGATTTAATATCACCTTGAAAACATCCAAAGTAAATACCAAAAGAACTAAAAAAATATCAACACAACAACTATCCCAATGTATGAGCTAGTAATGTCCATCACGGTACAGTTAATCTCCTTGGAAACCAAAAAATAGTTATATATATATAGGGTGAGCATACAAGTATAATCAGTAAGAAAAAACCATGTCACTCTTGAACAAGTGAGAGAACCATATTAATTCCCATGTGAGAAAATAGAGAAAACTCAAAATCACCTAAAAATGTATACTATCAACCCCAACATCACTAAGGAACTCTCACTAAATAACACAAGTCAAGTATAGTAAATTAGTAAGAAAATCTATATTTGAGTACCTCACACTAAATACCATTGGTTAACTACTCATCCCTAATGGAGAACATCCTAATGGTATCACGGTCTTCCACAATCCCCACTGTCACTACCTACCTGCACAAACTTACGCCACACACTAGATAACTTCCCATCTATTGAAAATAAAACCACAAACCCAAAAACTAATACTATATTCACCTGGGAATGTACAACATATCTCATCATAAAGACACTTGGGAATCACACGTCACCCGCAGATACCAAGGACTTATAACCGCATCAAAACCTGCCTGAATATTCTATGGATACTAATGACCTGAAGAGGGAGTAGAGAATATCCAAAAACCATCCATCCATACTCCCACTGGGATTCTAGAAAGGGACACCCTCCACAAAAAAATGGGGGCGTTCACCATGTAGTGATCATAACTGGTATGATGCACATAGAAATCACAAGGAACTACAAGTATATTAATCGGTACTAAACACTCATCCCAACCTATGGGTTTTCAAGAAAACACAACAAGAACACACAAAACATCCCTCGCTAGCATCCCTACATGCACATATCACAATGAAGGTTGATCACATACATAATGTTAAAATAAAACCCCCTTAAATATAATCACATAGATGATATTAAGCATTTACCATGTATTTCATCCATACATGGGAAACTACCAACAACCTAATGCTATAAATAGAAACATAATAGACACTCTCTTGACAAAAGTTCCATGAAGCATTTAGATAAAGGCTCACACAAGGTAACACCATCCGTTTTTAAAATTATCCTTCCTAAACTATCATTGAAATACATGTTTCACCAAAACCACAACATCCATAAAAAAAACCAAGCTAGCTTGTAGTCCCACTGCACACTACCCTTTTTTGAACATATCCACCACCATTCTTCAAATTCATGCCACCCTATCATTCATCTCAACAAGTAAACCCTCAACACAACTCATCAATACCATAATAGACTACCCTACTATATACCAATACTGAACTGAATACACACAATAACATAAACATAAAACAACCCAAATCTACTGCCCCACATCCCAACCACTTCCCAAATGAAGTCCCACTCTATAAAAAGTTCATTTGTTCCACAATAAACTAGTCTCTTAACCGGATATTCCATTACACCATATGTACCACCCGTACTTAGAGCCACACTCCCATTCAAAGAACCACTTGACCAGCATTAAACACGGGGTCAATAAATCCATACACATTAGAAATCCACGCCGAATTGCAAGGAATATTCACATGTAGAAACCCATGTTGTTTAATTCCTCATTGATAATTCAGGGGTGATCACAGAAAAAGTATTATCCTAGGGAATTTCTATATTTAACAAGTATTACATGGTTAATAAATTTTATAATTTTAGCAATTTGATAGGGAAAGAACAACAACAGATATTGACATGTCATATAGGTGTGCAAACAGAGGCCACCAAAAACCCTGATTTTCAAAAGGCATACAACCCTTATAAAACACAACATGAATCAAGGATAACATATAAAATAAATTTATCATCATTATCCTCTTTTAAGACCAAAATTTATTAATTTTTATTATCTTTGTTAAATTTGGGTCCAACTGTATCCCTTAGGTGACATGTGTACACCCAACACGCATGATACAAAATTAAAAGAGAGATGAAGGGATCCCTACTTCTAAGAACATATGACCATAAACTCCTCCATATGCCAAAACATGGGGTCACACAAATAACATTAGATCCCAATGAAGGCCAAATCTGCAGGCCACAACACAACATAGGACTCCATATGTAAGAATGACTCACAGAGCACTAAGAGAAAAAGAAAAAACATTGGAAAGATAAGACCCTATAATAAAAGATCCAGATTCTATATCGATGGATGGAAAAGGTTTCCAGGGACATTAAAGTTGGATCATGGTTCAGATTAATCTATTTTACTATTTCAATGTGCAGGAGGGTTAGGATATTAATTATATAATTAATAACATTTGAAAAATTATTAGAAACAAAGGCAAAATGTTTTAAACTCAATTTATATCAAATAAAACATAATAGGGCAAAACTGAAAAAACTGGAAAAATATGGAAATGAATCATTGATGGGAGAGTCAGCAACAGTGACTCACTGACACCTGAATCACTGAGGTGGCTCATTTAATTGAGTATCTAATGTGACCCTCTGATAGTGACTCACCGACGCAACTCACCGACACCCAACCTACTGATTCCTAGACCTACCGACGCATGAAGCTTCTGACACCAAGACCTATGGACGCCCATACCTACCGATGCCTTGACCTACCGATGACCAGACCTACCAAAACTCATTCCTACCAATTCCTAGACCTACCAATACTGGGCTACCAATGATGAGTCTTCGACGTGTCTTACTTATGAAAAAACTAGAAATTTGGAAAAAAACATGAAATGATCTATTGTTGCCTCCCATAACACCCCCAACACTATATTTTGACAAATTAATTGACTAGGGAGGTCTGGAATATAACATAAGATACCTCCCATACTATTATATTCCCCATGAATTCAAAACCAACTCGAGAAGAATGAGGTTTCCGAAAAACCACCATGAAAGGCACATCTCAAGGGTAAACCACCTTGTGTTGTTTGAAAGATGTAGTGAAACTGAGTCATCCAAGAACACCTCCACCAATATCTTCTAAAAAAAGAATCCTCAAGATACATTTCATATGAAACAGCTATCCAGACACATGAAATAGGTAATTCCTTCCTCTATGTCAATATACTATCCTCTATGGGTGGCACTATCTCTCACCCATGGGTTTAATCGCATCTTAATTAATGCGTCTTGATTAGGAATCTAGTATCCCCCCTTTCACATGTTAAGACTTCATCGTTATTTACAGAACAAGAAATAAACTCATTTTATAAACAAGTTTCCATCATTACATCATAATAAAAAGAATATAATAAAAAATAATGAAAACAATATGTATTGGGCACACATTTTCACTTCTCAATCCCAAGTAATCTTCATAAGGCAACCATGCCTCCACAATATGTGAATCAATGAAATGGTATGTCCATGCAGTACCTTCTATTGATGTTCCTTGATATCTAATAGCCACTACACTAACGTTTCATCATATTTGATTTTCAACTCTCCCAGTCAATTATGTGGCAGTCATCATGTAGATACTGATGAAGCTGGGAGACATGAAAGAAATTATGTATCCTCTCCAACTGCGGTGGAAAAACTAACTGGTACTCCACCTTTCCAACTCTGCCTAAAAACATGAATGGTATAATGAACCTGATATATTATTGTTCCCTCATCCAAATGTATTATTCCCACATAGAGGGTAAACCATCAAGAACATGTGGTTTCTAACCTCAACACCAAGGTCCTTTCCTTCAATCAGAATAATAAGTATGTTATTGTAGTTCTTCCTTTATCCTTTCACAGCTATTCTACACCTTCTCGATTGTACTCTACAACACATTCAGACCAAGAATAGCTACCTTCCCAACATTGGTAAAACACAAAGGTGAACGACATGACCTTCCATATAATACTTCGAATAGATCTATGCTATTTGATACAGTGATAGCTAATGTTGTAAAAAAATCAACAGACAAAAAATGTTGCACTTGAGTCCCACCACCATGCTTGCGACATATCCTCCAACATCTAAATGGTCCTCTCTTTCTGCCCATCTATCTGAGGGTTGAAATTAGTGATGAAGCATAATTGATTTCCAAAAGCATGCTGAAATCCCCTCCAAACTCGTGTGGTAGAACAACTGTCCTGTTCAGAGAAAATGGATCTTATAACATCACGCAGCTGAAAAAACTCATCAATATACATATGTGCTAAGGATTCCACTATTACAGACTACTAAATAGCTAAAACGTGATCCAATTTCCTCAGCAAATACATTATTTCCAAGATTTCATTTCATCCTCCCAAAGCCTTGTGTAACAGTATGAAAAAATCCATTTAGATGTCATCACACTTCCACTCAAGGACATCTATGGGCAGAAACAGACTGCCAGGAACATTGTGCTCCTCCATCACTTGATGAAACACTAGGAACATTCCCAAAAACTATGAAATCTTACTACTTCATCTCTGGCCACCAAAATTGCTTCTTTAAGACATGGTACTTATTGGAAACTCTTAGGTGTACCACAAAATATGAGAAATAAAACTCACTGAGCACTCTGAGATGAATATCCACTAGAAAAATAACCTTCCCACAGAACAAATCCTGATTACGACCATCCTCCATCCATCCCTCAAGATCATCACCCTGGTTAATGTGATCACGCATCACCTCCACCTCTGATTCTCCACAATAAGTCTCCTCCACCTGCATCATTATAGATGACTACACCGTTATCTAAAACAGATAACCTCTGCTTCCACACATTCCTACATCTATGTGAAAGGCATCCAACTCCTCTATATCCCTCTAGGAAACCACAGATTCTTGAAGCACCTCTTTCTGACACTTCCTACATAAAGAATCAGGCACAAAATTTCCCTTCCTAGGCTGTAATATATCGTGGTGTTATTGTCCTGAAGAAAATTCAGCCACCTCTGATTCCTCAAGTTCATATCTCACATGGAAAATATATACCTCAATCTCATATGATCTCTGAACCCCACAAAGATCTAACTAATGAGGTAATGTCGTTATAAATTCAATGTGAACACAACCACAAATTTCTCCAGATAATGGGTGGAATAGTTATGTTTATGGTGATGTAACTACATTAACCCATAACGGATCACTCCCCATTACTGCATGGCACACACCCGAAGACTAGAAGAGAAGAATAAGAATCCCCTCCAACATTAAAACCTCCTATATCCACCAGAGAACTGTAGTAATAACCAAATTCCACTTTAAATAGCCAAATTCTTATTGGTAGTGCTTGATCCACACAAAATCTTGGAATTTTTTTGTCATATCTGTCAAGGGAGTGACTATTGAAGAGAAATCAGGTACAAATATCTAGTAACAACATTCAAGTCTGAGAAAACTATGAAACTATGTCACATTATTGTGTGATTCCAAATTAACAACAACCTTGACCTTCTAGAGGTCAAATTATACACCCTAATGACACACTTAATGTCCATGCAATGAGACCTCTTGTGTTTAAAACACGTAATTAGACAACATCCCAAAGAGCTTGTGGCATCGAAGAACCTCCAAGATAATTCTGAGATTCTTGGTATAATCATACTATGACATCAAGTAGATCATGATCTAATTGATTAAAATGATGATGAACAGGTCTAGGAACTCTTGGAAGAGATATCTCTTAAGACCCATGAAAACAGATGGTGCATCTACAACACTGAGCGACATGACCACAAACATGAAGTGCACATACTGTCACCCAAAATAAGTCTTCAGGATATCATCCTCCTTGACCCTAAACTCGTGATATCTAGAACACATATCTATCTTATAGAACATACTTTCTCTCTTATTCTAGTCGAAAAGGTGATTTATCCTTGGGGGAGGGTAGTGGTTCTTTACCATTATCTAATTCAATATCCTATAGTCTGTTTACATGACTTGACCACCATCTTCATTCTTCTCAAACAAGGTCGGGGCACCCCATTATGACAAACTAGGCCGGATAAATCCATTACTTAATAAAATCATCAATCTGAACCCCTATCTCCCATTTCTAAAAATGTGATATCCGATTAGGAGCCGTCAAGATTAATGAAGCACTAAGCTGCAAGTCTATTCGGAAATCAACATCACATCGAGGGGGTAGATTCCGAAACTCCTTTGTAAAAACATCCAAGAACTCCCTAATAAATATGGGAACCCCAACCATCTTAGAATCCACTGATTTCACTAAAATCTTAGCCAACATGGAAAGAAGATGCTTTACACTGTGATTTACAATCAGAAAACTATTCTCACCCAAAAATGAAACACGTTGGCTATCCACGTCTAAATACATGACTCTTATCCTAAATCAGTCGATGATATCATGCATGGAAGATAAACAATCCATGCAAATTATGACACTATATGGATGCATCTTTAGTAAGAATAGATCCACAAAAGACTGATGCAGCCCCAATATCAGACTAAATACCTTTAAAACATTAAACAAGATGGTCTGAACTCAAACTTTATACTCAAAAACATGGGAGAAAAATTATATATATTTCTAGTCCTAGTGAATGGGCTATACTAGGTGTAACAAATGAGTGAAAATATTTCGAATTAAACGAATAACATGAAAAAGTACATAAGACACTGATCATACTCAAATGATCTCTTGCATCGCTCAATCAGTAGCCTTTGTGGTGTAAAAATAACAATGACTATATCCAATTCCCCTCTATTGTTGACTAACTCCTTAGGCACATCCAACTCAAGGTCTTAGAGGAATATCCTGAGTTTAGCCTCCACCTACTTCATCTCCTATTAGTTGAGTAGGAGGTTGGTGTCACTACTAATGAAACAGTCTCGCCAACAACTGCTACTAGGGAGGGCGCTGGACCTACTCACCTCCACCATACTAATTTCAAAATGGGAACTTATTCTTAAGTTCCCCTAACCATTAAAAATCAAAACACCTCATACCAACACCTATAGGAAATTCTCTAGGATTGAAAGGTCAAAACTGAAACTACTGACGTCAACTCCCCGCTGGCCAAAACCTCGAAGACCTTGGCACCTGAGACCTGCTTCTGGAAGCCTTTACCTTTTTAAAACCCTGTTGGATCCCCTCTACTGGTATAAAAAATTGAAATTATATCCTCTCAACCACATCCTCCTTCTTTTGGACCATAATGTTAGTCATCAAAGTGAAGGGAGTAACTATGCAATGGAGGGAAGGAAGGAGTGCATCCTCTAAGCGTCTTGCCTGATAGTCCTCATCTGGAATGAGATCTAAGGAAAAGTGATGTAGATCCTTGAAATTTATCCCCAATTCACATACCGGCAAAATCAATTACTAGAGGGAGAGTAAATCATTCCCCTTCTCGACCATCATGCTCGAAGAAAGGAACTATGCCAGAAAGTCTTTTTCAAAATCAACTCACAAAATATCTTCCTCCATTCCCTCCCCCATGTATGACCTCCACCACTGAAACACATCTCTCCTTATCCTACTAACTACCAATGAAACCTAATACTCCATTGAATCCAATATCAGGCTAAAGGTGATATCATGATCCTCGATCCATCTCTCAATCATTTTGTCAGATACACTTTCCTCATATTTTCTAATTGTCGACTTCTATAAATAATGAAGTGTCTTTTACCACGGATTTTACTACTCTGCTAGATTAATCCCCTTCCAATTTTCTTGATTGTCCTGCTGATCCACTTTTGAAGGATGAATGGATTCCATAGTATTATGGTAAAAAATAAAATCCAAATCCTTAGTAGTATGAAATTTATTTTGGAATCATTTGACCTTTTTTTTAGTTTCCAAAAAAGGGCAACAAAACATGAACACAAGTCATCATGATGCATGTACCTTTCCTTGGGTCGCTACCCTGTAAATAGTATAGCCTCTCTTGGTCATTAAATAAGATATGAGTCCTTGCATCAGATCATGAGGGGCCTAATAATCCCATTTCCTAGTAGGTCTTCCCTTGCATATTTCAAACACGAAGACCGCCTAACACCTCTTCCCTACCATATAAGTCCCCAACTTCAAACATTATATAAAATAACTATTTAAAATATAATTAAATTCTATAAAAAGCAAATTATCTTTTTGGTTTAGTGTTTAAGAATGATAGGACAAAACAAATAATTATCCACCAACAATCATACAATGTGGGTACCATTAAAACAATTTCCAATTTCTTCCAAAACATAATTTTTTTATCCGAAAACAACAACATAGTTTCTTTAAAAAACCTCAAAACATTTAACATTACTTTTCTAATTCTCTTACACCTCCATAACCTATGAATACATTTAAAAACTTGGGATGGGCATAAAAACATCACTAATGGATATAAATTGATGGAAGGAATCCATTAGATAAAGAAAACTTATAAGCCCATGAAATCATTTTCACAAAGACATATTTATCACTCTTATATACTTTGTGAAACATGATTTTTCCATAAAACATTAGGAAAAATATATATAAACATAAAGGTATCATTGGGAATTACTTAATTATATTATAACCCTCACGAATACATTATGATTTGGAACCCACATGGCTACCTTACAATATAACCCAAATGGATACCTTGATGCGTAGCCATCGTAGCTACACTTAGAGTAACCATACGACCGACCTCCAATTTATTCTTACCCAATAATTTTCATGGAGATAAAATTCTATACCTTAAAAATAAAAATTTTCCAAGATCCATAACATAATCATAAAACGTGAATAAATTCATAAAAACATTTCTTTTGAATTTCGTAAAATAGAATTATAAAAGAGTTTTTTTAAGGAATGTCTCTTAAAAATATCATATAATTGAATTGAGAATTAATTGAATAAAAGGATTATCTGTATACAATATAAATCTAGTTAATAAAAAATAATATAAACAAATATTAATTACACACACATTCTTAGTTCCACATAGTCAATAAAGTCGAAGGATAACCCAAAGAATAGAAATTCGGTAAAGTAGTCCCTTACCTATGGTTACTCTTACTTAAAACTTGTTTAAACATGATTTATAATAATTAAAATAGCGCTATTAATAATTTATAGAAACATATTATTTATTATATCACCTTAAATGATCATTTTATAATATCAATCAACCCATTTACTAATAATATTTTGTTTTTTTATTGTTTCATGTGCGTTCATTGCATGATTTCCATGGTCAGTTCCTAAAGGATTTCATTATTGAATATAAGAATTACTTAAAAAGATAATGAAATGGTATTAATATGTTTCCATAATATTAAATGATTCCATAAATCATTTTTTATATTTTATGAGGATTAATCATTAGATAAATTATTAGTGATACTCATTTATATCATTTTGGCAGTCCTTCGATTATCACGAACTTGATTCATCATATACAATTAATATTATTCATATAAGATAATTCCCAAACAATTGAGAGGTCTTAAATAATCATTAATAACTATTGTAGCCATTAAATTATTTTTACAACTGGCTTTGAATGACGTAATGAAAATTGAATACACATCATCCACAATGTTGTAAATTGACACATCATAGATGATTTTTTTATTTTTAGAATAAGTGGATGAGGAGAAGAATAAGGATGATGAATTATTCCACAAACATGATAAAAAAGCATCATAAAAATAATAACTAAGGTTTAATTCCTCTTGGAAAATGGTATAATAAAAAAGTATAAGAAAATAAATGAATTTAAAAGAAAAAACAAGAAAATGAAAGGCTATTTTACCTCTTGATCACTTTTCCTTGAGGTCCTCCATAAGGAATTTGGATTTGTCCTTTTGGTGAGATAAGAATATATTGGATGTGTTTAGGGGTCTTGGGAAGGGGATTGGGTATAATTTAGGCAATTCACAAATCTTGTGAGGTGTTAGAGGAAGAGGTGGGTGAGGGTGGTATTTATAGTGTAGGAGAGGAGGGGTTTTCCATTATTTCAATCCTTAGTTTAATATTTTTTTCTCAAGATCATGAATAGTTTTGATTCATGTGACCCTAAAGAGTAATGGGAACATGTAAGTTTTATCCAAGGGTTCTTACATTAACCATGATTCTAGGAATTTTGTATTTAACTAATAATTTATATATACGGTATACTATTGTATTTAACTAGTCATAAAAAAATAAAAAATATAAAAAAAAAACTCACACAAATTCACCTTAAAAATGTTTCAATGTTGTGATTTATAAAATGAATTCCATTTTTTGAAAATAAGTTTCTAAATATTATTAATTTAATTTTTAAATAAAATAACATTTCATTAAAAAAATAGCAATTTTAAAACTACAACTGATTTTATATCACCTTGAAAATTTAATCTAGATCTCATTATCATGTAACTTTAATCAAATAAAACAAAAATAGGATTTACTATTCATATGTGTCATATTACTATTCATATTACTATTCATAAGGGTATGTTATTATTCAACAAAAATACAAGTTGGTTCTATCAGACAAAAAATAACTTACTCATCACTACTTTAGATGTCTGTTTTTTTAAATTAAAATCATATAAGAGGAAAAATTATGTCAATAGATAGTTAATAAAGATATTTATAAAATATGTTCATTAAGTAGCGATTCATTGTTTCATGCCTTTCAATTTATTCTTAAAAACATGGGGTGTTACATTATCCCCACCTTCTTGAAATTGTGTCCTTGTAAATTTTTTATTTACTTATTAAACAAGTGAGTGTACCATTCCCTTTTAGAATTTTTAGATCCCCATTGTACTTCTTCATCCTTAATGTTTCTACACAAAGCCATTACCTGGTTGATTACCTTATTATGCAATACATGTTATTTTTTATCATGATTTTTAACAGGTTTCTCTACATAAGAATGTTTATATTCTAGATGAACTACTTCTGGGCTAAAAAATAAGATGAATTTGGCACATACATTCTCAAAATAGAAACATAAAATCTTTTTTTACAAGAGATAAACTCATTTTAAAATCTACTTGGTAAGAGACTGGTCCAAATTTTTCATGGATTTCATAATGTTCGATGAAAAGTTGAATTACCTTTCTTTTCTTAGCAAAACACATAACACTTTTTCATGGTGATATTATAAATAAACATGGTCACCATTCTTGAAAAAAAATGCCTTTCATCCTGTTATCTACATTACTTTTATATCTTCTATGAGTTGTCCGCATGTGTTGATGGATCCTCTTCACTTTCTCATCCATATCCTCCATAAATAAAGGAATCATAAACACGATTTCCCCAACTTCAACCCCAAATTTTCGGGGTTTACAACACTTAAAATAAAATTCCTCAAAAGGTTCCATCTGTATACTAAAATAAAAAAAATTATTAAATGAAAAATAAAAAAATATATTGATCCCTACTTCCCTATATTTCAATTGAATAATCTATAAGCATATCTTCAAAATTATAATTTTTCTGTTATGACTTCCCATATGATTGAGGATGAAATGTTGTACTACAATTTAATTCTATTCCCAAAAACCTATGATGGAATTTCCAAAAGTTAGTATTGAAACTAAAATCACAGAAAGATAAAATGAAAAGTTTAACTCCTTTTAACATGACAATAACATTAATGTAAAATCGATAAAGCTGGTCCAAAGACATCGTATCTGAAATATGAAGGAAATGGTAAGATTTAGTCAGCCAATAAACAATAAATCATATTTCATTGTCACCTTGAGAAGTATTTGTTAGCCTCACAATGAAGTCAATGTATATATTTTCCCATTTCTTCTATGGAAATATATAAGGGTAAATTATTTCCTTCAATAACTGTCAAACTACTTTAACCAATTGTCATGTCAAACATTTCACAATAAATCTATAATATCTCTTTTTTCCATCCCACCAGCAATAGCCTCTATAAATTTTTGTTCTTCCAAGATGAACTAAAAAAAGAACTATGACCTTCACATGAAAAATCTTTTTTCAGATGGGAATCATAAGGAACAAACAATATTTTTCCAAATGTAAAAACACAATCATTATCAATGTTAAATTATAGAAACTTACCCATTTTAACTAATTATACCTTTTTTCTATACCCCTCGTCTTCCTTATCACATTCTTAATTCTATGTGACAGTGATGACTGCATGGAAACCTGAAACAAAACATTGTAATTTCCTGAGCAGAAAAAATTCAATAAAAAATTCATCAAATCATTAATCAAGGGGTCATGTTCCAATCATAAAATGATTAATGATACATGATGTTTTTGATTGAAGGAATCCACCATTGTGTTTTTATTTTCTCAAAATTTAATTGATCGTGAAATGATAAGCCTTTATCAATTAAATCCATCTTCTGTGCCTCATTTATAGTACCTTATGAGTGAATATATACATCATACTTTATGGTTGGTATAAATTTCTCATTTGGGTTCGTATAAATGATGCCTTACAATTTTCAAAGATAAAAACCATAGCTGCTATCTCCAAATCATGTGTGGGATAATATATCTCATGAGGTTTTTTCTGTCTTGATGCATTCAAAATTACCAGATCATTCTAAATCTTAACAAAACAATTTCCCTTCAATAAAACATCCTTATAGATAAAAACATACCATTTCTAGATGGTACGACCAAAATTGGAGTGTTGACCAATCTCATCTATAGTTCCTGAAAACACTTGTCAGATTCTCATGTCAAATTAAATTTAACCCATTTCCATTTAAATTAATTAGTGGAATATATAATTGTGAAACTTTTTTTTCAAACCATCGATAATAACTTACCAGTCAAAGAAAAATGCGCATCTTTGTAACATTTTTAGGACATGTCGATCCATCAAAAACGTTATTTTTGGAATGATCAACTATAATTCCATCCTTATTTACAATATTCCAAGGAAAATAAGTATGTTTCAAAGAAAATTCACAGATGCTAAATTTTACATTCAGTTTCTTTTCGTTATGGGTTTGAAAATTACCCTTAAATTTAATTCATGGTCCTCTCTAATTTTATAATATACAATAATTTCATTAATAAAGACAACCATAATCATATACAAGAACTCATGAATTATTCTATTCATAATAACCATGAATTAAATAAGTTCATTAGTTAACCAAAAATACATGAAGAAAAAACTCATAATGCCTATATCTAGTAAAAAACACAGTCCTCAGGTTGTTTTCTTCTTTTAATTTCTACTGATTGTACCATGAACTCAAGTCAACATTCAAAAAATATTATTCTCCCAAGATCTTATCAAACAAATCATTGATATGAGGAAAAAGATACATATTTTTAATAGTAATGTCCTTAAATTGTCTATAATCAATGCAAATACTCATTAGACCATCATTATTTTTGAAAAACAAAATGGGAGCTCCCCATAGTTAAATACTAGGATGAATGAACCCTTTAACACACAACTAATTCAACTATGTTTTTAAATACAATATTTTTTATTTGAGCCATTATGTATGGGGGTTTTCTATTTTTCGTAGAATCTCTAACTAATTCAATTGTGAATCCAAATTCTTGGTCAGGTATAAAACTAGGTAACTCGTTAGAAAAAACATAAAGGTTCTCATATACCACTTACACATCATTAATATGAATAGTTACCTTGTTTTCATCAACATGATCATGATAAATTTCATTTCTATCTTTCTACAGTTTCTCATATTCCTTTTATATCATCAATTATCTGAGTTAATTATACTATAAAAAATAATTATGAAAACTAACTTTTTTAGCTCTATAATCAATCGTATAATGATAAACAGAAACCATATCCATACCAACAATGAAATAAAACTCTAATAAGGGGGAAAATATGGTTTTCAGATAATGTCCTTTCATATATAACAATAGGAAGATTTGTAAAATTTCTTTTTGTAGAAATATCCCCCCCTGGTGTTTTCATAATAATATTGAGTATCATTTGTTGAGGTGATATTTCCAATTCAACAGAAAATTTATCAGAAATAAATGAATGTGTAGACCCCGTATCAACAAATGTTTACAAAAATATGAGTAAACAAACAAGGTACTTGATACACCTTCATTAGATGGCCCAAAGCCTACTGGCGTAGTTTCAAAGGATATCACTACAACTTTTTTGCTTAGAGTTTGGATTCTTTTCATCATTTGGATCTCTCTTGGGTAGGTATTTTCATAATAACCCATATCAACACATTTAAAACACATTATATTTTCCTTATCAAGTTTAATTTTAACATCTTTTTCATTACAATCTCATTCCTTATGTTCAAAGGTACCACATATGAAAAACATCCCAGTTTGGATAAGGCCTCCTCTAGGGTTCCTTTTACCACGATTTTCACAAAATGTAAATTGAACATTCCTACCATCATATTTCGTTGATTGATTTTATCCATCACATGCCAATTGGACCACTTCTTCTCTTTATTCTAAAAGTACACATGATAATCAGAAAAATCCATTTCTACCCTCTTATCACATTTTATAGGTTTACCATAACTTCTGAATTATCGAGAGTCTAATTCCCTCAAGTATCTTGGCTTCAATCCTGAGTAAAAGTGATTGAATTTTATTTCCTGATACTGAATAATATTTGGAGATTACTTTTCCAATCGGGTGAATTTTTCTTCATACACAACTGGCAGATCATCCTCCTTTTTCATTAATTCCAGGAAGTACTTATCCATCCAAAGTATAACCACCACAAAAAAAATGTTTTTCAAGGAAAACACATTTAAATTAATCCCACTTTAGGGCTTCAATATACTTTATATCCTTGATATTATTGACCATTGACCACCACTGCTCAACTTCACCTTCAAAATGATAAATGGAAAGACCAAAACTATGATTATCTAAATATATCATAACATCAAATATCATTTCAAGGGATTTAATCCATCTTTTAGCCGCTAATGGGTCATAAGAAAAACTGAAAGAAGGAGGGTGTTTCATTATAAAATGTTCCACTATCATCACATGAAATTGTGAAATCTATGGTTGTTCACTTGCATGGATGCCATTGATATTCATTACCTATGTCACCAAATCAATTACCCTCACACATTTATCGGTTCATATTCCCACCATTCCTGGTTTTAGATTCATTAACATATCAGCCTCTTGGTTCCTTCGAACTTCATCTTCCATGTTTCATTTGAGAAAAACCATTATAAATAGGAATATATTAGATGAATAAACAGGTTTATATTTAAATTATATATCATTGAAGCATATAAAAATTGTAAAAATAATTTATGGTATTATATTAATATAATAATAACTCTAAAGGTTATCAAATTTTTTTATACCACCTATAAGGACCCATCATTAATCATTACACAACATAGCTTTTTCAGCTAGATTTCACATCTTTACAAAACCAATGATCTTTTTTGGTTTAAATTTTCCGAATGTTAGGACATAACAAATACATATCAACCTACAAGAATACAAAGTGGGTACCACTAAAATAGTATACATTTCTTCCAAAACATAATTTTTTTAACACAAAACCACAACATGATTTCTTTGAAAAAACATCATAACATTTAATGAAAAAATTTAAAAACAAGGAATGGACATAAAAAATGTAATTCAGTAATTAAAAAATAAGGAAATAAACCTTTTTTCCATGAATACATATATTCATAAGAAATAATTTTTACGAAGACTTATTTCTCACCCTTATATACTTACATTGTGAATCATGGGATTTACATAATACATATGAGAACATATACAAAACCATAAAGTTTCATTTTGTAATTACTTACTTTTATTGAAACCCTCATGTATA